>JBBMKB010000676.1:0-17897 GCA_037833945.1 Alaria marginata | reverse complement strand
GAGTCTTATGACTACGGCTATGCAAGAAATGAGTACACCCCCCCCCCCCCTCCTTCGCCTTATCCAACCTCCCCCGAAACACCGTTAATTTTTCTGTCGCTCTAGGTGGGCTTTCGCTCTCTATTTTGGTACGGCATTTACGCCTTCCCACGCATGTCCCCTGTCGCTCGATTTGGTTTGTGTAACTTTTCGTGCGGGACTCATATTGGTATCTCTCGCCGTCTCGTTCTTGTTGTGGTAATTTGATTGTGTTTGGCCAGTAGTACACCCGCAAAGGTATCCCAGAGGGGCCCAACCGATGCCACAGCTGCCTCGCTCGTCGAAACACAGCGTAAATTTTCAGCCTGATGCCCCCCCCCCGCCTGTTCCTTGGTCCTCCACCTGATCTTTATCGACCTTGTCCGTAACTGTTATTTTACAAAAAACATTTCAAATACGTCAGCTGTGAGTTCGATCAAATTAATAGTCGATACTCATCTTTGCAAGCTGCGTGATACTCCGGCTTATTTGTCCGGCCAGTTTCTGGACAAAGCGAAGATCAAGGCGATCCTCATCAACGAGGGCATCACCATGCACAGGGTAGTGTTTTACCTCGCCTTTGTGGTCACAGGCCGCGACAAGATGGTGGTGGCCTTCGAGAATCTCAAGCCGCGCCTGCACATCCTCGTTAAGATTTTCAGGTAAACTTTTTATACAAAAGTAGTAAGACACCTCGGCTGTGAGAGCTGCGCCTGTACGTTCTCGCCAAGATGATTACGTTGTGCTTTTTTTAGTCAAAAGTTGTAAGATACCTCAGCTGTGAGATAGATAATTTCGTCGAAAGTCGTGTTTCTTATAAAATTCCACCTCGGCTGTGAGAGCCGCGCCTGTACGTTCTCGTCAAGATGCCTACGTTGTACTTTTTTACTATTACAAGGGACCATAGTAAATAGTACCAAATATTGCTCGTGAAAATAGGTAAATATATGTGTTTTTGTGTATACTGTAGGTCCTATTTACTACGGCCCCCCGTAATAGAAATAATATGACACCTCAGCTGTGAGATCGAGAGTCTCGTCGAAACTCATATTTGTTATAAAAAATCCCGTTAGACATGTCGGCTGTGAGAGCCACGCCTGTACGTCCTCGTCAAGACTTTGGGTTTTTACTTTTGTACTTGAGACGTAAGACACCTCAGCTGTGATCGAGAATTTCGTCGAAACTCATATTTTGCAAGCTGCATGCGATGCTTCGATATAGCAATGGCAATGCTCGTCCCTTTATGTCTCGCCTCAACCTCCCCTCCCCCGCCCCCAATCCCTACGCATCTTCCTCCCTATTTTTTCATAGAAGGAGGCGGGGTTTGATCAGGGGAGGTTACTCTGTTGTACAGGCAGGCGGAAGTATCTATTCCACCATTGTGCAAACAGTATCACTCAACATCCGGGGATGACGGTTACTTTCCGATGCCACAAAAGAAGGTCGCTACTGCTTGTTGTTTGTGTGGCGCCTTGCCGACAGGCTGCTGCACATCTATGGTTGGCAACGATACATTGCGCTATAACTTCCACGACCCTGCGCGATCCCCTCCCAAAAAAATCCTACTTCTATACAACACCCTCAGGGGAACACGGGCGGCCATACTCGGAGAGGCAGGGGACGACCAGCCGGCTAACGACGAGAGAGGTTTAGATGCGGAAAAGTGGGGTTCAAACACGCCTGGCGCTGGGGGGGGTGGGTACGGGAGCGCGGAGGTGGACGCCCGACGGGGAGGGTCTGGCATGCGGAGGACAGACAGAATAGCGAGGAGGCAGGCGCGGACAGAGGCGTCGGCAGGGGGAGGGGGGGGGGGTTGGCCACCGCCGCATGCGCCGAAGTAGAGATACAGGACAGGGCACCTGCTAATTAAATCAGGCAATAAGAAAGCCAGGCCTAGATGTACAGGAAAATAAATAATTATGGAGCCGTTATGCCTTTTGACACTCTGTTGCCATTGCGTTCAGTGTCCCTCTACATGGATGGATGGAGACAATAAAACCGATATACGCCTACCAGGTACATGTTAATATTGATCGGCGCCTTTTGCGCTCCTTCAACAACCAAAACATACGACACACGACGACGAATCTGGCACAAAATATGAGCCGAAGTGCGGTCGCCGATGGCAAGCGGTCGCCGATGGCCCCTGTGATGTGCCAGCGGCCAGCGGTATCTTCGATCCCTCCACACTTTACGAGTATGGTTCCACTTCGAATCCCGGCGTAGAATATTTTGAACTGCATACACTCGTACGACGAAATATATACCTGGTATATTTTTTGACGATCACATGATGACGCGAATTGGCGAGCGAAGGAAGTGTTCATTCACCCCGCCGCGCGATAAAAATCTATAGACGTGTACGGGCCGGGTACTGCTGCACCACTTGTTGGTCTCCCTCTGGTCTTTCGAGCACTTCCTCCACCTCCAAAATATTTCTAAACTGAACAAATGTGGCATGCTATAGGACTGAATGTGTCTGGTTGTGGTCAAGTACTTACTGCTGTACCCCGAAAGAGAGGGAGGGGGGGGGGGGGGGGCTATATACTGCGTATGAGATAGTCTAACTCTGGATCGATGAAATAAGAGGGCAAGAATTGAAGCCCGGGGCTACGATCGACATCGAATAAATAACGAGAGAACAGCCAGAACGACGAAGACAAACAGCAGGAAAACATCAAACCAGGTCCATCGTCAGAGGCGCGGGATCCACTCTTCGTCTTAGATCGGAGGCGCGGTGGCAGCTGTAATAATGCAAACGGTTTTTCAGCCAGGATCCGTTATTTGTTTATTTTTCCTATAATAGTTGTTTTACAAAGATCGCGGGGAAAGGCTAAAGCGGTGATATACATCTATCTGGACACCGATGTGCGGGCAGGTTTCGCATACATACATAACATACAGTAAGCGACACACGGGACACGGGCGAGCAAGCACGTACACACCACGTATGTATTCCACCATTCCACCACCGGCCGCGCGCGAGAGAGATGCGATTGGCTGTCGTAGACGCTATCCGAGAGTTTGCGTTTCTTTCTTTGATTTTTTCTATTTTTCTGCGAGTATATTTTTCTTTTTTCTGCTTCGCGCCGACTGAATGTGGTCTAATTCATAGACTCCCCCACTGAAAAACTACGTGGAGGATCTCATGCGGTGACACAGCGAGAGGCCGCTTGGCCGCATAGCAAAAGTGACAAGCGGCGCATGGGAAAGTTGATGAAGAGGTTGCACGTTCAAAAATATTCGTGTCTTGAATTCCGTGGAGCGGTTTCAGTCGAAGAAACAGGAAAAGAAAGAAAAGTTGGAACAGCGCTATTTTGTCCCCTGTCCCCTCCTGATTATGCATCCGGCAGGGGTTTCGTTTTTTCAACCCGGAGTGGGGTTTATGTCTACAGAACGCCACTACACTCCGATCTCGACTAGCAGCTGTATAGCCCATGTGAGTTTTGTGTATTGCCCGGTGTCCGCGTGGTTTGTACCTCGATCGCTTGATGTTTGTGCTGGTTCTCTCGGGAGCTCGCGGGATGCCTAGCCTACTCTACTTTGAAGTTCGACCTTTGTCACGTTTCTCGGTTGCTCGACACGTGCCTCCTAGAACTACTACCTTTGTGTATGGAAATATAGAAGTCGTTTGAAGACTAATATCAGTACAAAACGGTCTTCATATTTCCGTGCAGAGGGGTACTGCTGTCACGCGATATGTTTCCGACCGGAGTTCGTTTCCTGCATTCAATCGAGTTCATTCGCGAGGCCCGCGCCTACCCTCCTCCCCGAAAATGAGTACCCATAGAAACCCAGAAGAAATACTGCTAGTCGTTCGGCGCTCGTCGACCGATACCTCTTCCGAGTACTCGTTCACTAGTCCTCGGAAATACTTCAACCCGCACTTTGGTGTTCTCCTTTTCTTGCCCACGTTTTTTGGGGATGAACTACTTGGAATTAGTGTGGAATATTGCTTGCAGTACGAAAAACTTTGGCTGTACCAAAAACGACCAGGGGTCTTCTTGGGGGCCCTTGCCCCGCGTTGCCCCGGCCCTCGGTTGCCTCGTACGAGCCATCCCCGAGCCCGTTTCACCCCGTGAACGCCGGTAGTACCCGACTAAGAGGATGTCCATTCGTGGGTATGTCCGTCGAGACTCTCGCTGCCACGACATGCATCTTATTATATCGTAGGTAGCCATCTCATTTCATATCCTTTTTTAGTTTTTTTTCTTCCTCCGCCGAGTTTCCGATTGTTGTCATTTTTCCGTCCTTTTTTCCTAGCCAGACCCGTGTTCACCCCCGGTGGTGCCCCGCCGGCGCGTGCCGGCGTGTGTGGTAGTCCCGTCTGTCTTGCCGCCCCCGATTCCCCTGACCCACACGCTCAATCTTGAGGCGCCCCCTCGCGTTCCGCCAGTACAGCAGTAGCAAACACAACGAGAACTCACCAGATAGTCGTATTGCCTGGTACGCAAGTTGAACTTGGTACTACAGCAGTAGTGATTTTGATTTCGTTTTGGCCCCAACATTTTGAAGTACAACCCCCGAACAATCGCCCGTCCCCCTTGCCTCTACTTGTGGAGCTTCTGTTGTTAATATGCACCGCCGTGGGTATTCCACCACAGCTATTGCATCCTTTTTCTGCTTTTTTTTATGTACAGCATATTCGACCAATCCAATTTCGACGAGTATCACTCAAAATGATCTTTGAATCTGCTTCCCATGTCTGAGTCATCTCTTTGCAGATTGGTCGCGTTCGACAAAACCGTCCACTCTCCGCATCTCCACATCATGCGCGCGTTCCTTCTTGATTTAAGCCTCAAACATCAAACTTCAAAAACTTCTATTTCTATGTTTCGTATACGATGCACGTTCATCATTCCGTCCTACCTCTTTTCCTGGTACTCCTCGTTCTCCTTGCCTTTCGCTATCATCATCTTCCTTGCCTTTCACTAAGTGACCCCCCCCCCCCCCCCCGCCCCGCCTCCTCGTATACAAACTCCCTTATCAACCACACTCCACCCCCCAACTGCAGTATCATAGCCTAGGCACCACCCACCACCACCACCAGAAAACATGAAGAACTCGTCAGCAATGCACCTTCTAGGGCTTCTCCTTGCCTCCGCCGCGACTGCCTCCATGGCGGTGAAACCCGTCATGTACTTCGACGAGTAAGAACCAAACCGCCCCATGGGAGTTCACGGAGGCCGTGACGCCCAGGGGGTCCCCGACCACCGCTTCCACACCCACGATATGCTGGAGAGGCATGTTGTTGGGGGGGATGCTGGGCGGTTTCACGAGGCAAGGGGTGTCGAGGCGGAGGAGGCGGAGCTGCTGCACCCCCTGCCCCACTACCTGACTGGGTTCTTCAAATGGACGTACAACTTTGGGGTCGGGCTGACGGGATGGTCTAGCATGGAGGATGGGCTTCACGCGCTCAAGGTTAGCAACGAAGGGGGGGGGGTAGGGGGTGGAGGTTGGTGGAGGGGGGGAAGGGGGTCTGTCTGTGTGGTCTTTCTGCTTTCTGCTACTTGACACTGGTTGTGAACTATCAGGTATTAAGCAATAGTATCGATTACCGGTAGCTGTGTTTTGTTTGTCGTGCCTGCCTCCGTGTTGTCCTTCGTTTCTACCGCACAAACTACAGGAAGTAGGTAAGCACAGCAGATGACTACTCGTACTATAACCAGTACGAGGCTATAAGGTTACACGTATACTCACAGGTACAGAAGTAGTGTAAATATCGAATTTGTTGTGCTGTTTCAACACGTCTACGTACGTCCCGTGCTGTTTCGACACGTGTACGTCCCCGTCTGCCTTGAGCGTTCTGCTGTCGCTTGTTTTATCGCTCACGACGAAAGTATTGACTATCATAGGGCGGTCTCGCCAACCGCCTCAAGTTATAGTTACAGGGTAAGCGGCATGCAGTACGTACGAGTGCTTTGTATGCGAGCATGGTGTACTTTTCGTTGCAATATTATAATAAGCCCCGTTACTGACTGCGCATCTAGACTAATACAACACTTTTTGTCACCCGGCAGCACCGAATGTGCCACGTGTGGCACTCTGGTGCTGTACTGTAGTGTTTTTTTTCGTCCCGTTTCGCGTCTAAAGTCCCCAAAAAGTTAAGTATTTTTTTTCGGATTAGGTACATATTGTACATGTCCCCTTCAATTTTGCGCCTCCCACGACTTGCCCTTTGTCGTTACTTTTTGCCGTGGCACCATCACTCGACACTTTACACTCAACACACACTTGCTTCTCGACGCACGGCTCTCAAACCCCTCCCGCTGCCCTGTTGGTTGTCGACGCAAAGAACTACGCGAGGGCCGATGACAAGATTGCTCTCCACGACGCCGAGAAGGAGGGCTACACCCTCTCCCACAACGCCTACTCGCACATGTGAGACCCACTTTTCTTCATGATGTCCTGTTTGCTGGGGGGGGGCTTAAGTACAGGATGAGGGGGGGGGTCGTCGGTAGGGCAGCATGGCTTTGAAGTACGGCACGTAGCGCGGGGTGGGGGAGGGGTTATACATTCTACCTATTGCTGTTTTATGTTTAACCACGGCAGGCGGGGGGAGGGTTAGTCGATGGGGCGACATGGCATTGAAGCCCAGCGCGTACGTCGACGGCTGACGTTATACCTTTTTGATACGACTAAAAATGACTGAGTTCTCGCTTGCCCCAAGGGGTACGAGGGGCTAAAATGACTTAGTCCTTGCTTGGCCCAACGGTACCAGGAGCTGAAATGACTTGAGCCCTCGCTTGCCAGGAGCTGGCCGGGACTTGGAGAACTGTACCAGTATCATACAGCTTTGGTGCTGAGCGCGATCGCGGTGTTTTTTGGTTTGTTATGCGGTGTGCGTGCAGGCCCTGGCCGGAGTTCCGCAACCGCTTCCACATATTACCGCTTTAGAACTGCGTCCACATTTTTTGCGGACACAGTATTTCTCGGAATTATCGTGGGATGTTTTTTGCGGTATAATAGCACAAAGAGTATTTCTTTGGTGGTTATCGCGTTCGTGGTGTTTCGTCGTCTTCCTTTTTTTTTTGCGGTGTGCGTGCTGTATATATGTAACCCCTTTCTAAGCTGCTTGCACGTTTTTTGGTGGAAAACTACTTGGAATTTGTTTTGGGATGTTTTTTGCAGCATGTAATAATATCTTCGGTGCTAAACGTGTTCGTTTTTTTTTTTTTCGCTTATTTTATGTAAAATATTTTAAATACGTCAGCTGTGAGTTCGCCCAAGGTAATGGTCGATACTCATCTTTGCAAGCTGCGTGATACTCCGGCCGGGCG
Organism: Alaria marginata; assembly: GCA_037833945.1. Taxonomy (NCBI): domain Eukaryota; class Phaeophyceae; order Laminariales; family Alariaceae; genus Alaria; species Alaria marginata. The sequence continues at coordinate 10,599 of JBBMKB010000676.1, read as the reverse complement.
TTTGCGTTTTTACAGTATGATATGTATAAAAAGTATTTCAAATACGTCAGCTGTCAGTTCGATCAAGTTTATAGTCGATACTCATCTTTGCAAGCTGCGTGGTTTGTTTTGCGGTTTTGCGGTTTTTGTGCAGGTCCTGGCAGGAGTTCCGCAACCACTTCCACATCGGCCAGGACATGGTGGTCCCTGCGGAGAGAGCCATCATGAAGCCAAGAGGGAAAACGCTGTCCACGCCTATGCTAAGGACTAACCTCCCTGACGAGGTCAGTCTGCGTGCCTGCCTGCCTGTTGTTTTCGTTCTTGCTTGTTCTGGTTTGACTTTGGGTTAAGGGTTAGAGCCGTACGTCTTTCAGAAAGGGTTAGGTTTTTTTCTGTTGTTTCCCTGTTGTGTTTGAAGGACAGGGACGATCGGTCGCAATGATAAAGAGGCGGAGCGGGGTGCGCGGGGCGGAACGGTAGGGATGGGATGGAAAAAGGAATGTAGTGCATCCATACCAACCAAACCAGCGGCGAAGTTGTATATACACGACGCTCGATGGTCGTGTGGGTTTAAGTGTTTAGTTTCGCAACGCTCGTCCGTCCGTCCCCCAGAGAGGCAAGCTAGATTTGCTGCTGTAAGCCTTGCTTTGATATCCCTCGTTATGATAGCTTACCTTGCATTGCGCCAAGCTTGCGTGTTTGATCGATGTCTTGGACGCGATGATTGGTATCATGTGCATGGATGGGTTGGCGAAAAGAGGATTTTATAAGAGGTTGCATAAAAATATACCAGGGTATATGGCGATAGAGTTAACTCACCTTGCCTTCCCTCAATCTGGTCTATTCCGCCGGAGGGGATGATAATAGACCACCCCCGTACCAAATACCTAACCCGTGTTTGGTTGATGGTTTCGTGCGATATGTTGACTCGACGACAGGTGGACTGGACGACGAAGGGCGGAGTGACGGAGGTTAAGAACCAGGGAGCGTGCGGCAGCTGCTGGTCCTTCTCCACCACGGGGGCCATGGAGGGGGCGCACTTCATCAAGACCGGCAGCCTGGACCAGTTCAGCGAGCAGGTTTGTACCACCATTACAGCGTTTTTTTGTGTTCCTATTTGCAGTGGTTTATGCCTGTCTCAACTTGTTTTTGTGCATGTTTCGTTGCCGAGTTTGTACCCGTGTCACGACGTGTTTTTTTTTTTTTTTGCTTGCAGAGGTTTGTACATCCTACATGGTGTTTTTTATGTTGTTGCATGCAGAGATTTGCGAAAGGTATCCTTACATAGCGTATACTACCGATTCCGTCTGTCCGAGTGACGAAACCGGCCAATCCCCTTCTCGCTCATTCACGCTCCCTGCTCATGATAAGTAAATCTTGCCGTTTTTGCTTTGCCTGCTGCCTTTTTTTTTTCGTTCTTGGCAGGAGCTGGTGGACTGTGACTCGTACGATATGGGGTGCAACGGTGGCCTGATGGACAACTCTTTCCACTGGATCCAGCAAAACCACGGCATCTGCAGTGAGACGGTAAGCCAGCCATAGCTAAAACTACAGTAGTTGTTTTTTATCCTGCCGTTGCCTCGTACCAGGTATCATAGGCTGCTCCTGTGTGCCCTGCATGTGATTGTGTTTGTTTTCTTCTCTCCCGTGTCCTGGCCATATGGTTGTTTGCGGTCAAGCACCTTGCAGGCGTCCCTTTGAGCTGCTGCTGAACTTATGTGTGACGTATGTAGTGTGCGATCGATGGAGTCAGTGATCCTGTTGGCTCGAGATAATGGAGTCGTTATGCTATCTTGGTGGCTTGTTGATGATGGGGTCATCTTGATGGATTGATTGACAATCGAGTCGCCATCTTGGACAGCTTCTTGTTAATCGAGTGGTGATCTATATCGAGTCGTTATATTGACAGCTTATTGGTAACGGAGTCAATTAGGTATTGATGGCTTTTTGGCAACCTAGTGGTGATGCATGCTTAATGATATTCAAGTGGTGAGATATATCGAGTCGTCGTCTTGATGGTTTCCTGTCATCGAGTCTTCATCTCGACAGCTTATTGACCGGGTCCTCCATGCCCTCGACCGTAACGCCTTCAATCCTTCAGGACTACCCCTACACGGCCTCGGGTAACCAGTGTGACAAGGACTCGTGCACAGTTGTCCCTGGCACTGAGGTGGACAACTGGGTCGATGTTGACCACGACTCCGAAGAGGTGAGTTTTTTGCTGACCAGAAGTCGCCTACTAGTTGAAGGTTGGCTACGGGTTTCACATTTACAGTAGTAGTTGTTAGTTGTTCCCGAATAAGGCGATATCCCTAGATAAGGCAGTCGAAACCGCCTGGCGCGACTGAAACCCGCAAGACGGCAGTGACCACTATATTCACGGCTGGTCCTTCAACAGAGCGGTCTACAGCCCTATTGAGGGGGTCCCTGAATAGGGCGGTACCGTCCTATTGAGGGCAGTCGATGCCTCGGCATCTGTACAGACACCCTCGGCCCTGTAACTAACACAAACGCAATGCCGTAAGCGCTATCCGCCCAATTCGCGAATAAGGCGGTTGGTTGCTCCCAACAATGCGGTAATAGGGCTCTCTCCCACACCACCGCCTTATTCGGCCTTATCTTCATATTTAGCCTTCGCTTTCTTTGTCCTTATCTTTGTCCCTATCCTCGCCATTGCCGTTATCCTTATCTCTGACCTTATCCTTATCCATGCGTTTGTCCTTGTGGTTGTGTTTGCTTGCTAATGTGCTGCGCAGGCGCTGATGATGGCGGTCGCCCAGCAGCCCGTTTCTATCGCTATCGAGGCTGACGAGGTGAGGCATTACAGAAATTAAATTATAAAATGAAGAGTGTGGTGTGGCGCTGTGTTTTAATTTGTGCGCACCGTATCTGCCGCCGTGGAACGGTTACGGAATGGTGGACACGTCTCGAAAAACGTTTATCAATCAACCTGTCGTCAGCGGCAGGACACCTATATTGAGAAAAAATGGAAATAATAGTTCAGCTGTTGGATTGAAAAAAAAAATGTATCAAAAGTTGTCTTTGCTACTGTATTTATATAGTTTAATGATAGGTGGCCGAGAGGCACGGCGCCTCCTGTACCCATCCACGGTTGAAACACCCTCCTCCCAACGAGTTCCTGGCTTGACACACACACATAAACCCTCCATGACGGAAGCCCCGCGTTGGCTAAGTACGTGGAACCTCACGTATATCTCGTTTTTGTTTTTTGTTTCTGGCGCGCAATCTTGTCTCCCTTTTGACAGGACACTCACACATTTATCTAATCACGTTTATTTTTGTTTCCTGCGCACAAATCTGAATCTGATCACGCTCCTCACCAGATGAGCTTCCAGCTGTACTCGGGAGGTGTGTTGACGGCCCAATGCGGGACCAACCTCGACCACGGTGTGTTGCTGGTTGGGTACGGCACTTCCGAGGATGGGATCAAGTACTGGAAGGTACGTACAGTACAGCTGTTTTATTTTCTCCTCGAAAGTGCATACATACGACTGTATATCACACGTACATGCCGAAATATCAGTATTTTGCCAATTAAGGGGTTTCTCTATTACTACGGGGGACCATAGTCAATAGTACCTACGGCACAGACAAAAACCTATACATTTCCCTAATTTTGCTACGTAACAATATTTGGTCCTGTTTACCATGGTCCCCCATAAATAATACCAGGTATAAGGTGGTAACCTCTGCTGGAGATGTTTTACGTTTTCCTTTTTTCTTGCTGTCGATATTGTTTTCCGTTTTGGAACCTTGAGAGCGGAAAAGTGACAAAAATGATTCCGATTGCAGCACGACTACACGAGATATCACAGCGTCAGAGATGCTGTGTACCACTGCCCACGAAATATGCCTGCGAAAACTGCCCTGTATACTGACAATTGTCGGAAAAGATGATCTGATATTTATTTGGTTTACCCCGTTTTTGTAACACCGCTGTCCCGCTCCCCACACTGTAAACTGGCTGTTTTTGGTAAGAGGGTTACCGAGGTTGGTTGGTTTTTTTTTCACTGTGTTGACGCGACCTCTCCCCCGCCCCCCTCACTGTGTATGCCTCCTCAGGTGAAGAACTCCTGGGGAGGAGACTGGGGAATGAGCGGGTACATCCTCCTCAAGCGCGAAGCCTCCCAGGAGGGCGGAGAGTGCGGCATCCTCGAGCAGGCGTCCTACCCAGTGCTCGTCTAAACGTCAAGCAGGGCTCCGATGGAGCTACGTACCGTAACGTCCCACACGTCTAGAAAAATGGATGGGGGGGGGGGATGACGTGTGTTTACCCTTTCACTTCGGGAAAAATATCCTACACTTTTTCGAGGGGGGGGGGAAGGGTGCCATGTCTCAACCCTGCGACATTATCGCTGCAAAAAATATCCGACACTAATTTCAAGTAGTCTTTACCCGAAAACGTGGGTGCAGTTATAAAGGAGTTAGACTCGAGGAGGCAGGCGGGCATACTCTGCGCCTCTTATGAACGACCACATTTGTGAGCGCCCCCGACTCTTCTTTATGTTTTTTTTTATTGTATACGATAGTATGATACGTGCCGGTGCACTTGGCTGGGCATGGATTGTGCCCCGGCATTTTGAGTGGAGGCGTTTTGATTGGTTTATTTCAGAGGAAGGGTTTGCTGAAGGAGGCGGGGGAGGGGCGGGAAACGAGGGAGATTTGAGCGGGCACTCATTGTTTTTGCTTTTTTTATGGCGGGCGAGTGGACCGTCTGTAGTAGGCTGTTCCTTGTTCCTCGCTAAGAAAGAGGCTGGGCATGGGATGGATAGCGTACGGTTGGTTTCATCGTTTTCATCTGACTTGGTCTGGGAGGAAGGCTAGAGGAGGAAACAGGACAGGGCGCAGGCAGCTTGGGTCGGGTGTGACGGCATACGCTCTCTGTACAAATTTTGGATTGTGTAAATATAAAAACACGACTGTCGCTCCGGAGGGAGAGAGGGGTGTAAACAGAAAAAAGACACGGGGACGACTGGAGCATACCTCCATGCGGCGCCTCTCCCGCGATGGGGCTGTGTTTGGCTATCGTCGTAGTATCGTGAGCGATGCTATGCGGCAGTACGGGGAGTTGGCTATCATAGTACCCTAGCGGTGCTCTGCGGCAGTACAAGTAGCTCTTTGTCTACGCCATCGTTAAGTTGCCGCGCTGTTATAAGAACCACGTTGTTTATGCGTTGAGCTAATATACGTACTCCCTGTGCTCTGGTATTCGCGATCCTTGACATTGGTATGCTACGATGTTGCGACGGATATTATGCGTTCCGTGATGTTGTTTTGCTGCGGTGTTGCCCATCGCCACGCGCGTGGTGAACGGAGCGGGGACACTTACTCGTAGCTCGTCGATGGTTTATACGCACGCAGTCTATGATAGGAAGCTTTTACGATTGAAACCTAATGACAGCTGGTTGTTTTTTTCAGCTGTTTTTTTTTTGGCTTGGTTTCTCCGATGCACAATTAGCTGACGTATATATTTGAAATATTTTTTGATAACATTCAGTTGATATTACCTTCCATGAAGCTTCAAGCAGTAAGAAAAAAATCGCGTCTGTGAGTCTAGCATACGTGGTGTACCAGATATATATGTCGCCCAAACGTTGGCCTCGAACCCTTCTTCCTGCCACTGCAGAAATCTTGCCCCAATTTGCCTCACACTAATTCCAAGTAGTTTGTCCGCAAAAAACTGGGCGCAGTTCTAAAGGGTTCATTAGGCATATGTGAGTGTCGTCTGTTCGAGAACCAGTGCACGGTAATAATACCGGTTTGCTCGGGACGAAAACGAATGCACGCGAACTGCGATGAGAGTGGCGACAGCGGGGTCGAGCGACATTCCTCAAGTTTGCAGTGACGGTGCATTTTGGACCGCTTCCCCGCTCGTCGTTGTTTCTGGAGGAAGTCATTTCCCCACTTTACTCTTAACTACCATATATGTCGCGGAAAGTCTAAATGTTCCCGATCCAGACGTGTCCGTCCGTCCGATCCAATCATCTCTGGAAGATACACTGCAAACTCTAAATCAAGTGAAATCAAGACGTACGTAAGCCACAGCAGCAAAGCATCAATCACCAACCACGACACAGCAGAAGCAGAATATTTTGCTCTGCAGACCCGGGATTGATGAACGAACCCTTTATTTTGGAACGTCGAACATATGGTATTCTCCGACGTTCCTCCTGCATTCCACGGTGTGTTTTTCATCTAGCTTCGATCAAGGTTCTTATCTTCTTTACTCAGGTCACCAAGGGGTGACCATCATCTGGCTCGTGTTTGAGCGGTGCTCACCCTGAGCGGTGTCCAGTCATAGCCGACACTATGTCTTGCGTTAGGTCCAGTACACCCTCGGGTCGTTGACTGGTTGATTATCCGCTACCTGATGCTTTACGAGGAGAAGCGTCTCCGTGTGACTGTCTTTGGGCGCTCTTGCCCGGCTGACGCACACCAATAACGCCATACACACACGCCTTGAGGACTTCACAGGGAGAAAAGCGAAAAATATGGAGAAGTGATGATTGCAGCATCGATGACACGTAGCAGTCCGGACTGATGGGGGTATGGGGTGCAACCGAGCTATTATGCAAGGAGGTCTTCGAAATGCGCGTTGCACGATGCATGATCCCTCTGGTACTATATTAGTCGCACTCCTGCGCGCTTCCACGAGGATATGACCGTACCCGACATACAAATATACTTTTGATTGCTATACGAGTACCTGGTCCCCACAAAAAAATGGCAGATGTTGTTGTGTTCGAGGCTCATAACCTGTTGCTGGTGTCCGCATTTTTATTTTTGCATCGAATATATTCATAGCAGAGGGCGCCTCTTTGGCCTAGCCCTCCACAAATTCGTTTCCAAATTCCCGGTTGCCTTGTTGTGGCGATCGTTGACATGTCCTAATAACTCCTCCATACCAATCTAGTTGCTGTTAGTCTTGCCAACGACGCCGAATTTGAAAGTACGTCCATCTCGGGACGTTGGGATGTCTACTTATTACGATGTGCTTCTTTCGCAGTTGTTGAAAATGAGTGAAGTTATGTTACCTTGTTGCAGTGCCGTGGCCCCAGGGTTTACCGTGATGCGTGACGACTATCTAGCCCAGTGCCACGCGTAGCGTCAATTTGTAAGGACATTTTAGGCGCCTGCTAGATGCCGGGAGGAGACACCACGTCCCATACCTTGGAAAAGGCGCAAGGGGCTTGAGGGGCCGAGCCGGGTGGTGGTGGAACGGGTGTACGACTTCCAAGTGCCGTACAGCTCAAGGCCAGCATCGCTGATGCACCCCGAGCTCGGTGATAACCTCCGGTGACACAAACAAAATGTACTGGAAGAGGAGCGATTGATTTATTCAGAGAACTCTGCGCGCTGTCAGTTGTGTGCGATCGCTAAGTGCGATGTTCTACAGCAGCACCAGCATCGCTCATACCCGCCGCAAGATCCGTATCCATCCACTTAATAGGAACCCGGGATGGAACTAAGACGTCCCCTGACGATCACAGGGTGCGGTACTCAGACGGGGACTGGAAAGAGCTTAGTCGCCGCGATGTGGCCAGTGGGGCTGCGAGAGTCCAGAGCGCCAAGGGCGAGGACGAGTTTCCCCGTCAGCAGCTGGTGAAGAGCGGGAAAGTCGGACCTGGGAAGGGCGGAGGCGCACTCGGTTGCCGGAATGCCCGCTTGACATCGACGCTCACACGCGTCGGGCGGGAGGGTTGTTGCATGGACGGGGCGCCGAGGAAGAAAGGAGAAGCAGTTATAGTATTGTCGGAATGCCTGCTTTTCACCTAAGCTCACATGCACCGGGCGTCGGGCTGGGCGCGGCTCTCACTTATGTCGGGCTAGCGGTGTGTTGCAGCGACGGAGCGCGGAGGAAAAACGGGGGATCAGTGATATTTCTGGAAGGCTCGCTTGGCACCGTCGCTCACATGCGTCTGGCTATAGGAGGCTGCAGCAGCGACATCGCGCCAAAGAAGAACGGAGGATCTGCTAAATGGAAGGAGCACACGCTGTGACCGGGCCGTGACCGGGATGCCTGCCTTGGACTGACGAGTGCAGGCGAAGTGCTGCAGCGCCGGGGCGCCGGGGAGGGGTTTTCGTGTTGCAGAGACACCCGTCTAAGGAAGAACGGAGAATCTGTTACATGGAAGGCGTGTACGCTGTTACCGGGTCGTGCCTGGGCTGCCTGCCTTGGGCCGACGAAGGCAGGGAGGGTGTGCAGCGCCGGGGCGCCGGCAAGGGACGGGGGATTCTTTGTGTGTAAGGTGTAAACCCTGTTACCGGGCCGCGACCAAGATGCTCGCTTTGCACCGACGATAGCTATGCGTCGGACAGGGGGGGCGTTGAAGCGCGTGAGGGCCAGGATACACCGAGGTACATGGCGATTATTTGGACCAGTGCTGCGCGGAGAGCTTATCTGTCTGGGTGGGGATCTAGCTGTCGAGAAGCTCTTTGTCGTAACGTATATTCATAGAGGAAAATAAAAACGTCCTTGGTAAGGGCCGCTCTCCGGTGCGCGTGAAAAACCATACTCCGTATGTGACTAGGCATGCAAGCCCGATGTCTCTCGATACCACCCAAAGAACAAAGAAAACTCTCAAAATCAAACGATATGTATACCCGTCACGCATCGCCTATCGATAAATCAACTTCAGTGACGATATAACACCTGGAACACCGGAGATCATATCTAAATTGGGGATTTGTGGAGCTGACCTGTGGATTTTTTCCCACAAACTCAACCAACCGGAGGTGAGCCAGCCTTAGGAGAAATGATCTTAGTACACTTTGTGGCCTGGGGACTGGACCTCGCTGGAGTGGCTTGTCTCGATTATGGGTGTGGAGTCCGCAGTAACGGGAGCCTCGGCTCGTAGGCGAGAGAAGGGCGAGGGTTGTTGGTGAAGACGACCCAGCTGCGGTAAACCAGACGCGTGCTACTTTAGACTAGGTAATAGTATAGCACTTTTAGGCACATTTTTTTTTCTGAATGGCGGGGCTCTTTAACCCAAAATCGTCGGAATGTCATTCTTGTTGTGCAATACCATGGTAGTATTTGCTTGTATACCTAACCTAGGCCATGGGTTTGTTTGTCGGGTTGCGCTTTCAGATTACTCAAAAAATGGTTTTTGGGGTGAGGTATGGTATACAGTAACACTCCTCAAGAGAGGAGCCTCAGAAGGCAAATAGCCTTAGAAGGCAAATACTAATGATGTTATAACACCTCTACCGTAGGATGTGTCACGAGGTGGAGCCGTTTCGTCGCGAAGAGGATGAACGACGGGGTCCAGACAATGTGGTGAGCTGTGGGCGGTACCGAGACTTGGACAGTGAAACGGCGCGAGCTACGAGTGTCACAAGAATATGGAGCGGGAACTCGAGCTACTACTCGTGTTTTATTGATTGATTGGTGGATAATCTTGCAAAAAAAAACGCGTTTCAGTTTGCTTTCGTATCACCAGTATCGGTTTTCCTCGATTCTCCCAACCGACCGGTACCTTGTAGCTATGACTCGTGTATACATATGCGCACCTGCATCTCGTGCAATATATATATTAAAATGTAATCTCGTGCAGTATATACAAAGTATAAAACACATAATATATATTATATGATACGTGTTTGCCAAATAGCAAACCTCGAAAGGGGATATGCACATGTGCGTGTGTTCCCAAGCAACCTCATAATAACATCAGCTGTGCTTACGATCGTATCGGTCCACACTCGGCTCAACTTCGAAGCTGCGCGTTATGTACATCGTCATCGCAGCTACTACCAAAAGCAAACTTCTTCTGCTGGCTTGGGCCTTGCATCCTCCCTCGCCCACGCAGCACGGAGAACGGTTACACCGCGCCATGTGAATACCCGCCCAATCCAAAAAAAATAAAAAAAATAAACATATTCTCGCTTGCTAGATCATCATCGTAGCTGCTAATAATACCCTAAAAGCATGTGCCGGCTTGGGCCGTGCATCTTTCTAAACCCACGCAGAACGGAGAAAGTTTACACCGCGCTGTGTGAGTACCGGCCCAACACCCAAAAATGAAAATGTAAAACAGTACTCGCGTGGTACATCATCATCATCATCGTAGCTGCTACCATAATAAAGCTCTGCTGGCTTGGGCCCTCTCATCATCCATCTCTCAAGCAGCACGGAGGAGAATCACACCGCACTGTGAGTACACCCTGCCCAACACCAAAATTAAAAACGCTAAATAAAATAAAAGCACAGCCAAAACCAAAATAAAATAAAATGCCCTAAAATGGCACAGCACAGCCAAAACCAAGAACTAAAATACCCGAAGACGATGGCGACTTAGATCTTCCCTGCCCGACGATGCCGTTGCCCCCTTCGACGGTGCAAGGACACGCGCGAGACCAACCACGATATCTATCTTCCCTCCCACCGTGTGCTAGGCACAAATATCGAGTAAAATAAGAAAATAAATGCTAAATACCAGGGCTTCTCACGGGTCGGGCCACTTTTCGCGGGTCGGGTCGGGTCAAGGTGATCCGACCCGACCCGTGAGGTTTGGAAAAACCTCCTGACCCGACCCGATCCGTCCCTTGAGGTTTCGAACACCTCTTGATCCGACCCGACCAGACCCGACCCGAACC
>JBBMKB010000565.1:0-17897 GCA_037833945.1 Alaria marginata | reverse complement strand
TTTGAGATATCTCGCTGACTATGATCGGACCATCTTGGGCCGGTGAACGTTGCGTTTACACGCCGAAGACGGTTCAACCAAACTCGGAAATATATCAAAACCATCCCCACGTGCGAAGGACCCCGAGCAAGCTGGGCGGATAATGACGGTGGCTGTGGTGGCCTTTTACCTGTTCACCCGCCGACGCACATGCTACAGTCAAGCTACCCCAGTTTGTTTGCGAGACTCCTCGCTTGGGGAGCTCTGCCACACCACAGTCGTTGAACGTATTATCACGCCGCCAGTCGTCGCGAGCAAAGGCGCATATCGAGTCACCGCCATCAGGTGGTATTTGGGGCCCTATGTCGGGATCACCCACGAACAGGGTACCACTGCATCGTTGTACTCTACCGGTGGTATTTGGGGCCCTATGTCGGGATCACCCACGAACAGGGTACCACTGCATCGTTGTACTGTACCGAGGTTTGCACGATCGTGAAAAAGCAATAGATGAACGGTTTCAAACACAACACCCTACCGCTGTTGAGGATACATCTCCAGCCTACAATAAGCCGACTCCATGACTGTCTAGACGCGGTGTCGGAATTTTGATATTTGTTGGTGCCGTTAATGTTTCCGACGTGTGGTTTTTCATTCGCAGTTGCTTGCCCGAGACACGAGAAAGCACACGCATGACTCACCGCGCATACCGCCTCGTCGTAAATATTTCAACCAGACGGTTCTCCGCCGTTTCAACACGTTCATGGCGAGGAAACCAACCGGCAGGCACTAATGACAGCCTTTCGGCGCGCATTCCCGCCAGGCCATCCTCCCGCTTCCAACTCCTGACCAGGCATACAACCTACACGCTCGACTGGGTTAAGAGGTGACCGTGCCGGCCGTAACAGTTTGCTCTGTGTCTCCGGAGTCCATGGCGTGTCGGGATCATTTTTGAAACGTTGTTGAATGTGATCGAGCAGTCGTCGGCACGCGTGCGACGATAGAGATGGCACTTTTTGGCTCAACCGGTTCTTCGATAACGGGGCTCCTTAACCTAGAATGGTCGAAATTTCGGAATTTTGTTTTCACGAATTTCGTTGAATATGTAGGCCATGGGATTGGTCATCGGAATTACTTTATTTGGTGTTCGCCCAAATCAGCTTTTTTTTAAAGGGGTGGAGCTTGTCTCCTGCGTACTACATGTATTCGTGGATAATTGAAACTGTTTATACATGTGGCCCACTGCTTGTGCCCGGCCCATCGCAGTCCCGTGCGCAACTCTTCCCTCATCGTGAGACAACCAACTCCGCCGTCCAAGGAACTCAAAACACTACCAGTGCGTTGGGTAACTGGAACAGGGGAGAGATGCTGCTCACGAGGAGTGGTGGGGTGCGCACGAGACCGCACAGGCTAGGCACGCTCAGTAGGATACATGTATTACATAACGCATCGCCTGGTCAGGGACACTCAGTAGAGTACATATATTACACAACGTATTGCCTTATGTATAAATACATATTCAGTAAAAACACTCTCCAGAATATAAGCTGAACCCAGTAGAGCCTCCACTCCATCGCCACGAATGGCCGAATAGCGAACACATGACGATCAATCTGCCATCTACCTAAATCATATGCGAGAAAACACATGTAACATACGAGAGACTTTCCGCAAGCTACCAGTAGATCATCAGATAGTGCATCCGGTAGCTCTGAGATATATCACCACCGAGGGTCATAGGGTGTCGTCTTGTTCATACAAACGGAAGCTCCCAGAAGGGGACGGCGGGCGGGTTTACCCTTCTTGGAATACCGGGGAGCATATTTCGAGCGCGGTCGAGATACAGTCATGTTCGTTGGCGTTTCTAAATTGTGTATCTTCGTCGACGATGCCGTGCAAACCATGTTGCTCGCCATCCTCCACCTAATGCAGATTCGCACACGCCAGAGAAAGCTTTTTGTCCAATGGCAGTGCCTGACAACTGCTCCGAAAAGCTTGCAAAATATATACAAAGCCGCTCGCCGTCCCGGCTGATGAAGGATACGGTAGGGGTGAAGACAGTTATCGTGGCGTTGAAGGTACCGAGAAGAGCTTGATCACCTTCGCCAACATGTTTGAGTTCTCTGAAAATTTGGCACGGGCTCCGAACTAGGTCGGACTATGACGGTGGTCATGGCGGCGAGACCAAGCCTCTACGGTAAGGGGGTCAGTTTCAGAGGCTCTGGTTTCAGCGGCTCAGAGCCATGACCACCCAAATGCTTACCGGCATAGAGCTTCTATGGCCCTTGTGGAATTCGAGACATATCCCGCCAAGGGATAGCATAATAAACGGAAACCACTTGATGAAGTTTCATTTTAGATGGGAGGTACAGAGTAACTCGCTCGAGCGGCGCTACGTAGGTAGGAAAAATTGGGGTACTCTCTTTACCGCATGCTTGGTGACGGTCGGTCCCAACTTACCGTGAGTCTCGTGTTGACCACGACACAATTTTGCTCCGCGCGTGCATTCGCCACGCCATACTTTAGCTGAGGATTGAACGAGGATCTAGAACCGGCCACAAGCGGGAGCCACCTTTATCCCCGTCATATCGACCGTCCTGATATTTTGGTGGCCGTTACGTTGGGAAATATTTTGGATAACCTGCCGATTCAGACCGGGCCGCCTTCGGCTGGTGAAAAGCCCAGACGACCACAGCATCATATTCCGCCCTGTCTGTTAGGAGCCCGTGGCACTAGACAATGCTATGGAATACATCGCTGACCATGATCGAACCACCTTGGGCCTGAGAACGTTGCGTTAACACGCCAAAGATGGCTCAAGCATCGTCAGAAAGATCTCCAAAGCATCCCCACGTGCCAGGGGCCCCGGAGAATCAGGGCGGACAATGAAAGTGGCCGTGGTGGCCTCCCACCGGCTCACCCGCCGAGACACAATATGCGGTAGGCCTGCCACAATGTTATTCCGAAGCTCTTCCCAGGAGGGGCTCTATACCCCTCCAAAATGCGACTTGGGCGAAAGATAAAGTGCTACCCAATGAACAATCCATGCCCTAGATATACAGCGAAAATATTTTCGAACATAGCATGAAACACCGACGATTTCTGGGTCTAGAAGCCCCCGTCATTCAGGAGACGGTTCAGCGAAAAACGGATACCTCCATCGTAACGTCCGTCCCGAAGACGGGTCGATCACGGCCAAACCAGATTTTAAAACTGGTCTCCACACGCCGTAGACGACGGAAACACAGAACAAACCGTATATGACGGTTGGCATGCTGACCCCCGACCCTAGGTAAGCTTCACAGTCGATCGCCAAGTTGCGACTTTGAAGCGGTAGCACACCCGCCGAGAAAACGCTCGATATAGCCGTGATAAGTGCCGGCCGGTGGGTTTCCAGGGAAGTGCGACCCTACGATCGTATCGAAACGGCTGGGAATCATCTGATTGACACGATTTCGACAAGAAAGGGTGCTCGACGGGTCATGCGTTGGCCGTCTCGTGTCTCGGGCAAGCGATATCTAATGAACAACCACACGTGAGAAACATTTAGGGTTCCAGCAAAGACCCCAAGTTTGACCTCGCGTCTAAAGAGCAGTGGAGTCAGCTTATAGTTGGCTAGAGTCGTATCAGCAACAGCAGTAGGGTGCTGCTTTTGGAAACCGCCATCCCTTGTATATTCACGATCGTACAAACTTATGTGCGACGATGCAGTCGTACCCTGTTTGTGACTAATGCCAAGATAGCGTGGCGCCCTGGTCGTGGTTGATCCCGACGTAGGGCTCCAAATACCACCGCATGGCGGTGACCCGATACGCGGTTTTGCTCACGACGACTGGCGTGAAAATACGTTGAACGACTGTGGATGAAATTGAAACTCTACAGCGGGATGAAGCAAAAGCACAGCCCACTCGCACCGGAGCCCGAGCATGACCATGTGGTCGCACGCAATATCTTCATCAACGGCAGCATGCAGTCTTATCACCGCCGAGTCTACGTTTCTGATGCAAAGTAAGGTAATTGCATTCGATTTCGATATAAGAGGCGATCTCGAACGCCCAACACTTTTAACATATATATGTTCATGGCTGTTGCACCAACGCACTAAAGACAACCTCACGACCTACATCGGCACCCTGTCGCCAATCAGCGTATATACTCCACTCCGACTCTCCCGCCTGCTTCCAAGTTCTGCATGGCGTTGCTGTGGACGAGGGGCTCACCCTCCGTATCCTCGTACACAACGCTGGCTACCGCGGAGCTACTTCGCATTCCAATCGTCAACAAACCACAACCGGTTTCATGCGTATGAAAGTCTCGTTCTACGATAGCCCCCCAACTGTCCTTTAACGAAATCGTCGGTTTTGAAACCAGCTTCCGGCCGCATCTTCTGAAGTGCGGTGCCTCTTGCCACCCCGACGTCATCGTTCGACAGTCCTTTCCGAAACAAGAAAATATATGAAGATGCATTGTTCATGTCATCATTTTGTTTCTGAAGCCACCTTTCCCGAAACATGACTTCCAAGATTTTCATTCGTCAACCCGATCAACATCTTTATCCGCTAGTTCTAAACCAAATACACTCGTAAAATGACCATACCAACCGGCAGCTTCTCACTTTGGAAGCTCAACCGGTCATGAACGTTTGAAACTCAAAAGTGCTACCCCTACCGTGGGATGACTCCACTAAGGACGCCAAACAGAATATTGACGAAAGGAGTCATCCCACGGTAGGGGCTGCACGTTTTGGGGTCGAAAGGTCCTGACCGGTTGGTGTAACTATCCTGAAGTGAGGAGCTTCCGGTTGGTATGATTATTTTACGAGTGTATTTGGTTTAGAACTAGCGTATAAAGATGCTGATCGGGTTGACGAATGAAAATCTTGGAAGTCATGTTTTGGGTGAGATAAACTGAGCTCCCTCATGTCAGCAGCTTAGAAAATTATTGCTGTACCCCTACCGTGGGATAACTTCTGAGCTATCATCTTCGTACCCGCCATATGTGAAAAACAAACGTTACAGGTAGCACCAACTTACGACTCACAGAGCATGGCGTCTTCTCAATCAATGCCGGCTGCGCCCAGGTGCGGTGGCATCGTCACCAACCGTTCGCGGTGTTACCGTCGACGAATGGCCTACACTCCACACCTCTTTCGTTCACACCGCCCACTACGATAAATGCAACCCCCCTGCCCGATGTATTTACTCCAACACCGGTTTCGGTTAGAGTGCGATGAGTACACACGAAATATTCCGGATTTGTATCCATCGTCAACATCGGCACGTTGGCACTGGTTTGGTTTGACTGTACCACGTTTTTCCTTTGGGTCTCCTCACAAGGAGATTCAGCGCGAACCGTCGCTATTCATGCACAGTGCCAGCTAGTCCCTCGATGCGACTCCGGTGCAATACTACTCGCGATGAAAGGAACAACGAACGGGTTTCTTTCACTACTGTTATTTTCACCGCGAGCTTCTGCAACGAGTTCACATCAGTCGACTTGTTGTCTCCGCATAGACGGGAACGTATCTGGGGAGCATCTTGAGGAGAGAACCTAAGCCGACTGGTATTCCCGTAGAACCGGTTAGTATACGCCGCAGAACCGATGTTGGCTTGTAGAGCTGTGTTAAACATGATCCCCTAAGGAAGATATAAGCCATGGTGAACGAAGTCAGGGTCTTCATATGAACTGCTTGAGAACCCTTGCGTGGAACAAAGCAACAACACATTCTACAATAGAGGTCCACCATTTTGTTTCTGAATCTCCGCACTTGAGGAGTTCTATACCTCACCGAGAAACAGTTTTTGAGCAAACTGAAAGCGCAACCCGATGAACAAACCCGTGGCCCATCTATACAAAAAAAGAATATTGCGAAAATAGAATGACACTCCGACGGTTTTGGGATAAGGAGCCCCGTCATCCAGAAAATAAAAAGCCAAATATGCCACCTCTATCGTAGAACGCGTCTAACGCTGAGCGAAGCCCGTTCTTCTCAGCGGAACACGTTTCCCGGCGTGCTGTCCCTTTTGTCGTGACATTTTGGAACGAGTTGATATTGAGCGAGACGAGGGTTCTCAAGGGAGAAACCCCGAACCTGCCCTCAACACATCGCTGGCGAACTCTTTCTGTCTTGCATTACCCACTCGTTCTATGCCTAGGCCATGGGGTTATCCACTTCGAGGTAACCCCCGCTCCCGCTGCCGCCTAGCGCCTCATGCCCGCCAGTCGGCAATAATGTCGACGACCGATCGATGGCGGTGGGCTGTTCTGTAGTATCCTCGAAAAGTACCTCAAACGTTTTTTTGACGTGTCCGTTCTGGCTCCCAAAGGAGCACTCTGTCGTCTTCAGTTAACAAAAGCTCCCGAATAAACGCTGTAGGTTCCACATGTGAGAGGTGCCCCAGACTTACAGAACTACAATATCGGAGACAATATCGCCGCACTTCCGAGAGCCCCGGCCTAGCGCTTAGAGTGTCCAGCGAAATCCAACGTATGTCACGGCGTAGAGCTTCTCGGCGCCCATTTCCTAACTTTGACACCAAAATATAATTCCAGCACCGTAAATGGCAAGCCGCGATGCATATTCTACGATACACCCAAAACAAAATGCATGCAATAGGTGGCCAGGTAGCGGTAGCTCTGGCGTAGCTACGGCCCTCTGGTGGTCAATCGTGTGTCGTCGTGGATGCGTCGCATACGACTGGCTCAACTGCAAGTGTTACACAGTACGTTCGTACGAGAGGCAGTGTCAACAATATTCAAGGAGAAACTACCACTCCACCCAAATAATGCATTCAGGAAGCCTGCCACCGATGCTACCCGCTAAGCAATTACAAAATGCACGCGCTGTGTCGGAGGGGGTGTGGTCAGAAATATGTTTAACCTTTTGAAGGCTCGCCTGAAACCGGGTGTTGAAGATATGCCTAGAGATGTAGCCGCCGATATCTGGACCGTTTAATATTTAGTGAGCGAGGTGTAGAAGATGCCAAATATGTCATCACTCTTCCACTTCTTAAACACCAAACGCTGGCACGTAGAGTTTGATTCTTTCCGTTTACAGCAACACATAGAAATTGTTTTCATCGGGCAAAATGAACGCTTCGGCAGTTCCCGAAAACGTCGAAAAGGCGTTTTTACAGTCTAGCGGATGACACCGTCAACCAACAATTAGGGTCCACACCGGGCGACTGGCACTCTTCGATATCGGACGTTCCAACCGGGGTATCATCGGGTCCCAAACGCCTCAAGGCGAGCGGTGTTTCTCCGTCAAAGAATTTATGTGGCGAAGCATCGGTGTTGGTGCAAAGAGCGGTGTCCACCTCGCCCCGCAGAAACACCGTACCCTAGGCGAATAGGGGCGTTCTTCGATATTAACACGGTGCAAGGCCTTTCGACGAAGGAGCGGTGACGAGGGGAATGAGCCGACGTCTTGCAACGAGTGCACATCGAGAAGCTGGCATGGCACTATGCAGGATGGTGGTATTCGGGAGAGGTATCGTGTGCGTGGAGCCTAACGAGAACGGCGTTATTTTCGAAATCGTTACTTAGCCCCTTTGGGGCTTCAGAGGGGAAAATTGACGAAATAAATTGACGATTCCGGAATCGGTCACACGAAGCAGCCGGGGACGCCGGCTAGAATGTGTGTCCAAAGCGCAACGGTAGGAGGTACACGAGACACGCCCAGCCTTCTGGTGCTCGTACTGCTGCAGGCTCTTCCTGGACGGTTGATAATATCGCAAATCTCTTGTGTTCGATCGATATAAACGGGCCTCAAAAGGGTTAATGGTTTCTCGACAACAGTCGAAGCGGTATTGAAACCAAACTGTTTGCCAATCAGTCGACGTTTTTAACTGTGGAAAGCAGCCCTATCATGTGCGGTAGTAGCTTCAAACGTTGCCCACATATCACTGACCTCGAGGACATAGCACGGAGTGTGACGACGGTCAGGTGGCTACCGTCTCTAGCCGTCGCTAAAACGCGTTCGCAAAGACAGAATATCGCGGAGGACACGTATGCGGGAGAATAGCGTGCCGGCATGCATGGAAGGCATGAGGGGTGGTTTGTGGCGGATTCGCTGGGGGTTAGGCGACACCACTAAGGCGTCGAGGGGGAAGAAGCACGTCCGGGGGAAATCCAGATGACGAGATGGTATCTGCCAGTTAGTCGTGCGATAGCTCTTTTGTGTCTCGGGCAAGCGACGCAAATACGGGGATATAAACACTCCTATATTCCAGTACCAGTGATCGTCCTTGTTTTGCATATCGCATCCAAAGAGTACCGGGTTTGCTTCTGTAAAAACCGTGGTCGTATCGGCAAATGGCCAGAGGGTAAGTTGGGATAACCGTTAGCGTCAACGTTAACCCTATTGATACTATTACCCTGACACAAGCCCTATTTTCCGTAGTTTAATCCAGTACCAAGTACTTCTAATACCCTGCTCATGATTGCACGCCGGTGTACCAGCAATGTGTTCGCACTAAACCCCATTCAAGAACTGCAGTTACCCACCGCAGTGCTATGATCCGGTCAGTACCTTGACACGGCAGTCTTCGCGGCCTAAGGTGGTGATCGCGGGTATCAGCACGGCGGGAGTAGCTGGTAGCTCTACGGTGCGGTTTAGGACGAACGCATTGTCGGTGTATCCGCGCGCCCAAACTTGAGCACAACCTGCTACGAGGCCATCGATACCTATAGAAGCGTGATATACCGCCGTTGTTGCAGTTTCGGCTCCGGTCCGCAAGACAATAAAGAGTCATCCCACAGGAGGGGTGCAGTAATAAGGTCCTGAGCTCCTGACATGAGGAGCTCAATATCTCACCCGAAATACGACTTCCAAGATTTTCGTTCACGCACCCAGATCAACGTTTATATCCGGTAGTCCTAAAACAAATGCACTTGTAAATGATAGTACCAACCAGTAGTTCCTCGCTTCAGGAGCTCAACCGGTCAGGAACGTTTGACCCCAAAAAGTGCAACCCCTCCCGTGGGATGGCTCTTAAGACAATCCACTACTGTTTGGACGCTACAGCCGCGAGATGGAACGATTGCTGGTGATAGTATATCCAGCATTGACAAGTCTCGTATTGGTGCCTTTGGGCCAAGGCACCCGGCATCAGCTCAAGACTCACAGCACGTCCTCTAGCGTCACGCAAAATCTCTATCTAGACGTGCACCGCATACGGCCGGTACGAAGGTGGGTGAGTGACTAAGGGCACGCGCAGGTGCGGGAGAGGATAGAGCAGGAGGTCACAAAAAGAAATATATCACTTCCAGTCCCCGGACAAAACAAAACATATCACCTCCAGTCCCCAGGCCCAAACAAGGGGGCCATATTAAACACTCTTACACCTAATATAACAAAACCCATATCGGGCACGGTACATACGAAGTATTATGAACCGGAACTAAAACCTCGGTCCACAAGTATAGTAAACATTTCCATTCCAAAGCGGTAGTGCTTGTGATGCAGAATGCTCTGTCTGTCCTGGGCCCCGAGGCTTGAGAAACATCTGGTTAAAATATTAATTATAGGTTGCATATAAACAACAGCAACCAGAGGTTTGCCGAGGCTATGTCCACAGGTGAGTGCGCTGACTTATCCGCCCACCCCTTCATGAAGTCATCGACGAAGAGCTAGTCCGTCACAGGCAGTAGCATGTAAACGCACCAGCAACTGCTTTTACACGTGACTCCATATTGGGCACCAGGTATCAAGTACCTTCGTCCGATGTTTGCAGCATACACATTCGCGATACCCGCAATCGTTTATCATATGAAACACCGTTGGGGACACCTCGCAAACCCTTCTGGCTGAGTGGGTCGTCTGGTTTCACAGCTGTTGAGTCTGGCGCACCTACTCAGCATTCCTTTCAGATCATCGCCTACTGCCAGGAAAAGACAACGGCAATTGTGCGATACTCTCGATGGATGACTCCTACGAGCAGGATTTGTTGTGAGTCATCCCACGGTAGGGGTAAAAAGGTTTTACGCTAAACATTCCCGACCGGTTGAGTCCCTCGAGTGGGGAACTACCGGTTGGCATGCTAATTTAAAGAGTATTCGTCGTTTTTCTGTTTAGGACTTGCCGGTATACCTTGTACTTGGGTTAGGACTAGCCCATATGAATAGAGTTGGTCGCGTTGCGCAACGAATGTCTTCGAAGCAGTACATACTGTATTAATGGCATATGGAGGAGGTATGAAAAAACGTTTCCTAGACATTTTCCTTGGGTGGTTTGCTGGCCGGCATCGTACAGTACACTATGGCAGCCGTAGGTCATGCCGGCCAAGCCACGGCATCCACAAGCCACAGCATCCCAGCACACGTCACCCCATAAGGGTCGGGTTCGGGTTGAGTTTCGGGTTAGGGTTCTGGTACAACGCCGTAAAGTTATGTTTCAGGTGGTCTATTGAGCTGCTCGTGTTTGGAGCTCACAGACGTCTGCTACACCCCTATCGTGGGATGACGCTTTTGGGCGTAAGCGCATGCACCCGTAGGGCTAAAAGTTCTTGTTTATGAGACTACTCTATACGGCCGCTCAACAAACAACACATACTACGCTTAGTTTTAACCGTAGAGGTGTACCATTGTTTCTCCTGGAGCATGGTATCCCACTCGAGGAGCTCTAGACCTCACCCAAGAACCGATTAGGAGCAAACCAAAAGTGCAACTACTGTAGATGAACAAACCCGTGCCCTAGGTACACAGACAATACGTTTGCAAAACAATGTTGAACGTTTGACGATTTTGGGGCTAAGGAGCTCTGTCATCCCCAACGCACTTTGGCCGAAAAGGGCTGCCTCTATCGTAGCACGCGTTAAACCTGAAAATGAAGCTCCATTCACATTTTCATATGGCCGTGGGGTATACAACCAGTAATTATACTTTAACACCGTCTTCACCAAACAAGCAACGACTTACGTGAGTAAAGGGGTGCACTTATGCCCGAATTCAATCACGGCTCACTTTATACTGTTCCCCCGATAATAGGTTGAGACATGTCGCCGTGGCAAGAGCATTCCGGCCTTTTCGGGAGATGTCGTCCTACGATCTCGAGGTTGCCCGGGACGTCGTCGAGTAGACTCTGTGCCGAGGCACCAAGTTGTAGTACTGCTGGTAGCGGCGTTGAACATGGCCACCAAGAACACGACGGCCGAGGAGGAATTCGAAGCCAATGTTTGGCAACGAGCGATGATGATGTGAAAATTGCCGAAAGGAGTCCCTTAAATGTTTGACAGCCCAACCATGACGAGCTGCGAGCATGGCCAGAGCACAGACGAAATGAGGCAGCGATCAAGCAAGACGCCCGGTTTAGCACTCGACCCACCCGGTCGGTAAATAAGTTGCACTAGGCTGCACGGGCACATTATGCGGCTGCACGTGGAGTGGGAAGGGGTCGGACTCTCTGCTGCCTTGCTCGTGTAGTGTTTACTTGTGTGACACGCGGGCTACCTTTACGGTTTGAAGTATCATATCGTCCATTGCTTGTAATCGTCGCCTTCCTGTTGAAGTTGCCTAGAGTTTCACGTACCTGCTTAGTTATGTTGATTTTGATCTGCACATACTTCCATTGCGCATGGTTCCCCCCTACTTCAACGGACCTGCTAATGGCTCGTCTGCTGGAATTTTGTACTTCTTGAGGTTTCTCTTCAACCATTTCCCCTCAGTTTACATGCAATTCATGCCGGTAGGCGAACATAATTAAGCGAAAATATGCAGTGTGTGTTACATAGGTTTAGAACGAGATGTGCCACAATGGATCTAGCTGATGAAAGCTTAATCCGAATCGTTTCCCGACAGAGGTAGTTGCCCAACAGAAAAATAGCCAGGCTACCGTAGCGATACAGCTTTGATAGCTTGGCTAGGGCATCTCACTTGAGAACCTTAGTAGTACAGCGCCAAACAAAATACACCTTGTCGGCTCAGCCCTATTAGAAATTATGTGCGCGAGGTAGATCGCGTACCTGTTGTGCTAAAGTCAATTAATTACCACACCCTCCCCACCTCAAAATAAACGAATAGCTTTTAAATTGTACTAATGAATTACCATTTACCCCCCTTTCGGCCAAAATACTATCGAAAACCCTGAAATTATACTTTCGAAACGTGTTACTCCTACCTTATAACGGGTCGGACCATAAACATATGCGCAGAGGTCTGCAATACCTATAAGTGCGTCGGAGCATAACGAAAGGTGCCCTTGCCATGTCGCCAAGGTACGTGTTGTTCGTACCTTTCATTCCACCATGTCTCCTTTGATGCCTCCTTCCCGCGACGACCTGCCTCCACTCGAACATGAGCTCTTGAGACTAGCCTCGGTGAGATGTCGGTGCCGCCACGACTGGGAACGCAGCAATCGGAACCACAGCAACGTTTCTCGAAATGTGTTGTTCTCCTTATATTCTCGGACGATAGGTGGCTATGCTGGCGACCGGTACTTTAGGTGACTCACAAGTCGCTTCTCTTGTCAGTTCCCCGGTGACAATACCACATGCTACGGTAGACATGCACCAACGCCATTCTGGGGATCATCATGTGAATATTAATAGCTAGCTCTATAAACCCCACCCAAACAAGGATCGAGAGAAGAGAAACAAGTTCAACCCGATCAACAATCCCATCGCCTTAGTAGTACGGGAACGTCACATCGCAAAACGATAATTAAATTCAGACCAAATTGGGCTAGGCAGCCTCGTATCCCACAAAGAAACCGAAAAAGTGGGGACTCATCCCAAGGTAGGGGTTGCACGTTTTGGGTTCAAGCGTTCCTGGCCGGTTGGGCTCCTGAAGTGAGGAACTACCGGTTGGGAGGATCATTTTACGAGTTTATTTGTTTCAAGACTAGCGAATAGAAATGTTGATCAGGTTTGCGCGAACGAAGACCTTGGAAGTCATGTTAGGGTGATATTGAGCTCCTCATATCAGGAGCTCAGAAACTTATTGCTGCACCCCGACCGTACGATGACTCTGGGCTAGGGAGCTCCGTCATGTTGAACACATACTTTGGCCAAAACGCGGCACCACTATGGCCGCACGCGTCGGTTTTGGTGGGTGGTATATTGCATTTCTGCCCTTAGTCGATTGAGAGGCCTCCCGTCCGGGTGGCGTTAGGCCGGCAAGAGACCGGGGTGCCCAGCAGAGGGGGCATGGTGGATGAGGAGCAAACAAACAATCAATGGTCTTATAAGGCGCTGGTGGAAGCACGAAGTGGTAAAGTCTTGGTGGATTCTACACAAGAGTATTATTGGTTCATGCGTCTGAGTGTACAAACGTTTAGCCCCGTAGGCGAATACCCCATTGTGCGATACTTATCTATTGCGCACGTTAGGGTAGAGGTGCCCAATTCTTTTTATGGCGCCCCTCACTTCAGTTATCTCGATGTACTTCAACCCAAAAACAGATCCAGAAAAGAGTAAACGTTCTCCCCGATCAACAAAACCCCACGGCCAAGGTGTACAACGAAACATGTTGCCAACATATAAACTATGAAATTCAGACGAGTGTGGGTTAAGGAACCCCGTCACTCACAAACCTTTTTACTCAAAAAGTGCTACCTCTATCGTAGAAGTCCTATCCACTGCTTTCAGATGGCACGGCCGTATCCCCACCATCCAGCCGCCACGGTGCGTGAGAATGGTATCCGGGTCCATATTTGAGTTCCTGATTATTTATATCGCTGTGGACAAACGGCTACCGAGACTGATTTTAGTGTGCTGGGTGGAGAACCTTAACTCCGAACAAGGGAAATGATCGTATCGCATATTGTCTAGGTGTGGTCAGGCGCAGACGAGGTGGCTACATCTCCATGGCTCTCTCTGTAATTGCCCATGCCGGAGAACAACCCGGCAATCGAAAGCTGTAACCCGTGAGCACGAAGTCCCGAAGTCTGCCTTACAAGAAGTTCTTGGGATTCAACTCTTCAGACAAAGCGCGCTCAACACTTCACAGTGCTTCGATTATGCTTAAGGAGGGCAATATGCAAGCCATCACACCAGGCTATTTGCTTGCAAGGAAAAAAGAAACGAGTAATAAGAATGGAGAAAAGGAAAAGGAAACACAATCGAAAAGAAAGAGGGAGACAAGAGTAAAAGGGAAAACGCAGGCCCCGCAGGGGGCAGGGAAGAGGTGCCTAGAGAAAACCAAAGTAATCAATGAATCAAGACGGCACGGCAAAAAGTAATGTGCCACTCGACGAACAAATCCATGGCCTCGTAACTATAACTTGAATAATAATATTGCAAAACAAGAAGGACATTCTGACGAGTTTGGGTCAAGCCACCCCGTCATTCATAAGGCAGATTTCCCGAAACGTGTCACCTCCATCACAGCACGCGTCCCTCTGACTTGTCGTAAGCGACGCCTGCCGAGTCAGCGAAAAGTATTCGACGCTGACTTGTGTTGTTCCGGCGTTGCAGGGATGCGAGGGTCTGATGGTCTAAATAGTACAGCCATGCATGTTGTGATAGCAGGCAGACAACCCCCACCCGTACAGCATACCTGGTACCCCACTTTCCCTCTGCCGTCCAACTTCCTGAAGCCGTCATGCCAGGTTTGGATTGTTTCTTTAGCGATTTACGGTGTTGATCTTCGGTCGCCCTGCTGAAGCAGTTCTGAGTCTGAGCTCGCGCCTCTTGCCGAATGATTTGCTCCAGCCACAACGCGCTATTAAGTCATGCTAAATGTATTTTTGATCTGCGCGCAACTTCTCCTTCAACCATATCCCCTCTGTTTACCCGTAGTTATAATTCACAACGTATTGGTAAGCAATGTATTCTTGCGTGTGGTATAAAACAGATACCAGAAAATCAAATACATGTTTGGGAAAACGAGCGCACTACAGCACTATGTGTATGTATACGAAGGTAGTATATGCTGTCGGTGTGATCCATAAAAAATAAAGACAATAAAAAAAAAGCACGACAGAGAGCTGTGAGATCGGAAATTTTGGTCGAAACTCATCGTTGTATATATGATACACTATTGTACGCCGTGTCGTTTGTATTAAGTGGATACTGCTATACAACCATGTGCCAATCATCAATCATCATAAAAACAAAAGTGTCATTGTGATGTTTCCTATCATAACACAAGGAACGGAAATAAATGTAGGAAATCTAAAAAAGGCAGTCAAAATGAGTAAAAGCGCTGGCGGAAGGCCACCCAAACCCGTTGCACCCACACCTCGCAGTCAAGGCTGGTACAACGGTGGCTTCCGCACCATCGTCGTCGATGGCACCGCGGCAATATGGGATTCCTCAACGTGGTCGCAGGCTCTGATAACGACGGACAGGAAAAAGGAAGGCGTCCCTCACCCCGGAGTTTCGAAGAGAAACCCCCATACAAGGATACGGAAGAGAAAGTATCATATTACGCTAAACCATACTGGTAGTAAATAGGAACTACGGCAAACACCTAACCCTATATATTCTCCAATTTTTGCGAACAATATTTGGTCCTATTTACTATGGTCCCCCGTAATGGTATCATAGAAGGATAAACGCTCCATGCGCACACGCTAACCACACAAACCACACCGAAAAATCCAAGCGCTCAACGCGCACACGCGAGTTACACAGCCGCATTGGTAGTAATGTCGCCTTCCACCGTCTCTATGCGCACGGTGCTCGCTGAGTGAAATACGCTCGCTCGTGCTGCTCCGGGGAGGTGCGCTGTTGTACAGTACCGGCCCTCTGATAAGAAACCGAGATATGGTTTCGGGCTGGGTTTCTTATTTGAGAATGTGTGTGTCCTACACTAACTTCAGCATAAAAGCTGTCGACTTTCTTATTTCCCCGTAATTTTTAGGCTGCGTTTCTTGTGGGGCTCGTTCTGATGAGAGGGCCTGTAGGATACAGTAAGACAAAGCACGAAGAATTGTTCCGGCCGCCCCAAAACGACTTACTTTGTACCAGGTAGCGAAAAGTGCCTCCACAGCGGTCACGACGACCCGCATGTGAGATGAACTCGTACTGTAGTTAGCCAGTGCCAACCGACCGATTGGGAACTCCATGACGAGAGAGGATCGTCGACGATGTCCGTCTTGAGCGGGATCCCCAGTGAAGTATTCTGGGAGGAGCGGGCACAGTTGGCAGTGATCTAAAGATACTCGCCTGTATTGATGGTATGCCCTATGTAATTTGTTCCTTGTGTCATTTAGTGTAGTATTAGTATCAGAGCAGCCGCTACGTTTGGAAGTGGCAAGGTGGGGCTTACTGGTCGTTCCTCTACTGCTGTAATCGGTTTTGAGTTTAAAATGCTGGAACCAATCTCGATACAGTATTCGCGCTCGGTTCCACTTGGTTTACGATGTTTGTTGTATTTCCGTATGGCGTCATACCAGGTACCAGATATAGCAGGTGGCCATTATAAGGGATCTTGCGGTCAAAAATAAAGCAAAATGGAACGTTAGAGACGTCGAATTCTTTGTTTAACCTGCACCACCATTGTTTTTCACCGTAAGGGACTATGCCCCTCAGAGTGGAAGTAACACTCAATAAGGGGCCCCAGATCCGTTCAAAGGGGCCACCACACAGCTTCCCGCTTGAAAAATGCCACGTAGATTACTGATAGTATCCGTGATGCTGCTGTGATTAGTTTTTTCCAAAGCATGAGCCAGATTTTTTGTATTGTCGGATTCCGAACAACTGTCGCGTACTGTATGTCTACTCTGCTAAGGGTCTTTCTGCACCGCACTGCGCTGCACAACCCCCGACCAACCCTCTCCCCCTAGACAGTGAACCAGGTGTCCCTGGCAACGATGACCGGCAAGTCGGCCAAACACTCTGGCGTCTTGTTGCATAATATTACTTTCTAGGCCGACAGCGCAAGCGTTGGTGATCCACCGCAGGATATGCAGTGCACTTGTTGCACAGTAGTTCACTGCGGTACGCGCGTCTGGCACTCGGCTGGCCAATGACGCATGTGTTTATCAATGTTTGTAGCAGTTTTACAGCAAGAAAATAGAAAGAGTATGCTGGCCCCTTTTAAGGAACCTGAGTTAATTTTACAGCGTAGCGTCCACTTGAAGTATAATATTTAGAGTTGGCTATCATAGTGCGGATAAAATTTAGGTCCCTCAGAATCCGCTTATCCTTATCGCGGGGTCCGTTGAAGGGGGTCACGTGCTGTATATCGTACAGTATATAGATGTACCCAGAATATTGCTGCTTATCGCGTCCCTCATGGTAAACACCCCGGGCAGCTATGTTCAACGAAAACGGGCACGCGGCGGGGTATACGCCCCCTCTTGACCAATAAAGGCAATCAGAAGCAAAACATTGGTTTTCCTTTCTTCTGGTATCGTCCCGGGGTGCGACAACTGGAAAATTCGATAAGTTCGCGACTGTTTTGACTGGATTACCCCGGGCGCATGGAAAAGACGCCATGCGGCCAGTTAAGAATCGAAACGGTTTACAATTGCTGGACGTTCGGAAGCCAATGATCCAACCACCACGTCATATAAATTATAAACCGTTGGCCGTCGGAATCCAGCCGTCCCTCTCCCTTTTTCGCGGTCATTGGCCAATCGGAATCCAACGATACATCTTTACGACCGTTGGTCAATCGGAATCCAACGATTCAACCATCACTTTGTTGCAAGTCGGTGGCCGACCAGAATCAAACGGTCCTGCGCCTCATGTTTGCTATCTCTGGTGGATCAGACTATTGTGGTACAACGATCCATGCTTCACGATCGTTTGCAGATGGGAGTACAACGACCCGACCACCTCTTGATATTATCATCAGCCGAACGGTATCCGTATTTTTGTTTTGCGACCGTTAGCCGATCGGCATCCATGCAAAACCTTCTTTACGATCGGAATCCCAAGATCTAACGATGTTTTCTATAAGGTACCTGCTTTAAGGCGGGTTAGGGGAATTTGGATTTTGGGGCGCGACCATATTCGGAATTCTTTCCAGGA
>JBBMKB010000454.1:0-17898 GCA_037833945.1 Alaria marginata | reverse complement strand
ATTCTTATTTTTCGAAAAATCTCAGCCTCAAATTCTTAATTATCAAATTCTTAACATCTGTCGCGTACTGTATACGTTTTCAAGTTCGTCGACAGCACGTCGTTGTTGGTGATATCAGTCGTCGAAGTGCGGCGGTTGCTATACGTAAATTTCTCCTTCAGAATTCGTAGTTTTACTCTGGATTCCTTGATTATTACGGGGATGACGAAAGAACAACAGCAACATTGATTGTTACAACAAATAAATATTTAACAACTAACTGCAAAAGTTATCCCACACTATTTGCAAGTAGATTGTCCCCAAAATCGTGGGTGTAAGCACAACAGGTGAAGGAGGGTTGGTTGGGTCTCTACAACGGAAAGTCCTACATAGTGTTTCCATTTTGCAATATTTCTGCACCTTGTAGTTTTTGTATGTACGTGGCTTTGATGAAAAAAACAATGCTGAACGTACCAAGCGTGGTTTGGGTAGGAAAAAAAGAAAACTGTACTGTTCCAGCTCAACACAAAGTAATTGTCAAGTCGAGTGGTGTTGGCCCGTTGCAGACGTTTTGGGGTCGACCTAGGGATATAAATGACTATAATGTACGAACGAACGTGTTTCTTTTTTTATGCGAAGCCGGGAGGGCAGATGTCCCACCCATTCCCATGACCATTATTACCGGCAGGGAGGTCGACGTCGATTGATTGAGTGCTGTTCGAAACTCGATTCGTTTTGTTTTGCGCGTTAGAGGGAGGCGTAACCACACGGGGCAAAGGGGTGGCGCAGCCCCTGCCCCCCCCCATTTTTTTACAGTTTGATAGCATTTTCGCATATCATATTGTGTGTAGAAGGCTGAAGCACGCGACGCGAAAGACGAACGGTGCAAACCAGTCCCCCATCCCCGCCTTTAGCTACTTATTGATATAATTCAAATCGTATTTCGTCATTCTTCGTGAAAGACAGACCCATAAAAGCCTGAAGACGAGACTTATTATCTATTTTCAACAAAAAAAACGAGTGGATTGAATTGATTGCCTTTCTCCTACGGAACGACGAAAACGGAAACAAGGAAAGCAACTACTCGTATTACAGCATATTTATACCTGATACACCGCACTAAGCAGCCCGTGCTGCTAGGTTGATAAGATGACGAAACGAGTGCCCACACGTACGCGACAAAATAGACGGTTGAATAGGACCGCACTTATATGTACCGCAGGCAAGTCCACCCTGACCGCACGAGAACCAATGTATTAGACCAGGGGCATACATGGTAAGGGGAGCCAGAAACGGACAGCCCAGACGATCAGAGCGATCGCGGAAATTATTGGCGGGACACCACAGGAGTCGTAAAAGGACATGTGTTTGTGATGAACGCAGCGTATTTAGAGCGCAGCCATGGAGAAGAACGAAAAAATAACAATCACAGCCGGATATATTTCCTCGTATCAACTGCCTGCCTGCTTAAAGAGAGAGGCTCGCAGCAAGACCTCCCGAGCTCGCCGCCTCGAGCCCCCCCCCCCCCCCCTAAACTCCCCCGTGCCAGGAAAACCAGCACAATATTCCCTAGTACTGAATGCTCAAGACGTCGGAGAAGCCCATGGTATCCAGCCTCGCCAGAGTAAAGTGTGTACGAAAAATGTTGCGGTTTCGCCCTCGGGAGTAGCCGAAACCGCGGCAGACACGCGAGACGCAGAGCACTGCTCCCGCATCTACAACACGATCACCCCGCCAGACCCTTGGGAAACCCCCGTGCGAGTCTAATCAGTTAAAGGTGATACCGCCCGTTGCAACCACAACAAGGGACGGTTCGAAAGGGTGGGAGGGAGGGAACGAACCCAAAACCAACACCCCCCATCGACGTGGAAGGGGGTTGCTCTGGCTTTCAACAGCTCAAGACCCACACAATTAATGCGCTAAAGCTCCACGGGGGGAGGGGGAACGACACCCGCTCTTCTACCCTTCTAGGGAAGCGCACCGGAACGGGCTCGATCTAGACCACGAGAAGCGAACGAACGTATGCACGGTGCGCCAAATGTTCAACAAGTCAAATCAAAAAGGGTACCTTGCCTCGATCGTACACCCCACATACCGACGCGCGGGAAACAAAAAAAAAACACGAGACACTCGGCATAAGTTGCCAACTATGTAGAGGTGCCAAAAACAGTGTCGGGCATTTTCAGTGGAACTGGGTAGACCACTCGAAGGCCTGCTCTAGGGGAGACTGGTCCGGCACAAGTAGCTGCTGCACGAGGATTGCCGCCATCGCCCACATCGCCAGGCGTCCGTGCTTGAGCTCCGAAAGCGCCCACTTCTCGTTGATCCCGTCCTTGGAAAGCTTAAGGGGGTCGAACCCGATGTCGCCGGGCACGCGTCCCTGCTCGATGTCGTACTTCGTGCTCTGGAGGTCGAAGATTCCCACGAAGACGACGATCTGAAGGATCGCGAGCCACGGTGCGTCCGCCACCGCCTGGAACAAGTTCTTCGTCGGCGAGTAGCCCAGGCCGGGCAGCACGCTGAACTCTTGCCAGATGGCGCCCACAACGCCGAGCATGGCAACGCGGCCGTGCTTGAGCTCCGCCCGACGGTACTTCTTGAGGTCACCCTGCAAATACGTTTAAAGGGCCGCGGCACACCAGCAAGCGTTAAGAGTTTGACGAAGTACACTCGGACACGTTTTCGTCGGGTACGTCGAGCCAACATGCCGCGAACCCTGCTGCCAAATTTGAGGTGATACACGCGAACCCTCTGTGAAACTTGATAAACTACACGTTCATAACAACGAAGAGGTTCAACACAACGATTCGCCCAGAAACGCTTGGAGCAACCAGCCCGTGGGGGACATACAGTATGACGCGTAGGGATTTGCCACAGGAGGGAGTTTGGGGGCCTGGGGATTGTGCGTTACGAGCAACGGTAACACGAAGGTAACTGGAGTGGCGGATGGGTGACGAGATTTATTGCGGTAACACATATTAGAGTAACTTCTCCAGCATGGAAACGCGTTAATATATAATGGAAACCCTATCAAATCGCATATGTTTCGAGGCTTGAGACACCTTGATAGTAAAAAATTACGAGGGTTTTGGCCGTGGCACCTATTGTCGACCACCCGACCTTGACCCTAACGCTATGGGGTGTCCTGTGCTTGGATGCTGTGGCAAAGTTGACTCAGCAGGCTTCGATGCTGTGCTAGGTTGTTCCGGTGGGATCGGGATGCTGTGGCTTGGGAAGACCCTAGGCCGGTTGAGCCGCTTCTTAGACAACATTTGACCAACCAGAGAGCGTAAATAGCTACCTTTGGAAGATTCACAATAAATATATCTCTACTAATGATCCTGTATTTTTCATAGCACGTTGAAAATTGTAAATTGTACTTGTATGGACTGAATCCTGAAAATGAATACTTGACGTACGTACATAGCAGCAGTATGCCTGTACACAGCTGTGTATCGGCAACGAACGTATATATCCGGTACTTGATTCTAGTGCACGTCGTTTAACGAAAGGCACAGACCCAGGGGGGGACAAAACACGTGTATCCCCTGTGGGGGAAACCCCACTACCTGATGAGCAGTTGCTTCCTTGCGGCAACAGCGGCAAGAAAAGCACAAGTGCGACTTTCTTATCGACAACGTTTGTCGCAATTCTGGGGTAGTGTACATCCCCGTTGTCTGAAAGCCATGACGCAGGCTGGTGGAGACCCTATTCTTGTGATAAACCCATTCAATACGTGGATCCCGAGCGTGCACAAAATTATGGCCTGCTACAAAAGGAAATATCAAGCATCCCAAAGTCAGGAATATTTTATAAAAAATGTTTCAAATACGTCAGCTGTGAGTTCGGTCAAGAATGGTCGATACTCAGTTCGGTCAAGAATGGTCGATACCCATCTTTGCAAGCTGCGTGATACTCCGGCCGCGAATATTTGTAACACTCATAATTACACCCCAAACCCAAGCGGATTTTCCCGACAACGATAGAGCAGAGTGTTGACCCTGATAGAGCCCTAAAATTCCTCCCGGCAATAATTCCAAGTAATTTGCCCCCAAAAATGGGTTTCCAGTCGGAAAGGAGTTGAGGCCAAGCGGTGCGTCTCGGGAGAAATAACTGATGTTTTGATGCTTCCAAAGCTACCATTTTCGTTTCGTGTGCCCTTCGCGCTTTGGAGAAAATCGGGCAGGGGATACGAGCTACGTTGAATAGGTCAATATATAATAGCTTCAATAGAGAAGAGAGGAAGGCAGCACTCGCAATGCTATCGTGTAACTGGAATGCATCTAAATCTCCAGCGACCTATTTTCCAGCAATTCGTGCGAGGTACGCGGTTCAGAGATAATCTGAATACGAGTATTCAACTTTGGAAGTTCGCCTCGTCCTCGTCAAGGAGGGCGAGGAGGGTTACTCCCAGACCGAGGGTGGTAATCCGTGCTCGAGTGTTGTTTCGGTTAGCGGAATCGATATCGGTTCCGCACGACGAGAGCAATTCTTCGACCAAGTCCAGCGAAATGAGTAGAATGAAGTAGATACTTAAGAAGGGTCGGTTCCGCATGACACATACTGAATAATATATCATACCTGACACCGGTATCAAATACCAGGGACAAGGGGGCAAGCCCCGGCCGCTAAGGCACGACGCAGGCGAGTTAAGGCAGGCAGATAAGGAATGCCTATTCACAAGGAAAAAAGGAAATTCCATTCACAGGTTAGTGAAGAAAACATACACCCAGATACTCGAGAGTGGGATTTGGAGTACACTACTTTCGGAGGGGACACACTGGAGGCACTGAGAATACTGGCAGTAAGTCAGTGTATTATATTGATAATTCTTCGAGTACCACACTCGCCGTAACTATGGGTTCAACAGCAGCACTTCCAAGTATTTCGACTGATTGTACTATGATACGTATCATAGGTACTGCTTAAACACGGGGTTCTGTAATGCTCGTATTACTACTACTATTAATAGCTGATGTTATACCTTTTTCATGATTACTAGAACTCACAGAATACTGGCAGTATGTCAGTGCTATACTCTGTGCTTACGTTGTTTCATTGCGTGTTATACATCGCGCTCTGGTCATATGTAGGTCTCGTGTGCTGTGCAGCTGTATCGGCGCACACAGCTGTGCGTTACAACCGGTGTGCTGCGTGCCGTGTGCTGCTGTTGGGGTGTATTGTGTATTTGTATTTGAGCTGTTGTGTTCTTGTGTTCTGGTATTGAATGGGTTTCCATCCACCTAATAAAATGCGTTTCTAAAACAGTGGCACGGGGGCAAACGTAATTACCAGTTACCAGCTGGTAATTACGGGGGCATAAAGCAGTTACGGTGACCTTAGATTGGTTACACATAATTACGTTTACGCCGTTTTGTACGTCACTGACACTGGTACGAGGGTACGAGGCCATTAGGGGTTTAGGAGCAGCCCTGTCCGGCATTGCCTTCCGTTGAATCTCGGTTGTAGCTATGATACTTCAAAACATAGCTACTCGCTCGTCGAACAACAAAACTCCGGGTATTATTAGGCCCTTTACTTAAAGGTTGTGCTTGACAGAGAAACTAACCCCGATCCTCCCACGCACCCTCGTTATCATACGAAGCTCGTAGGCAAGGATTCAGTGTCGACGAGTCCAACACTATTAATAGGTGGGGGTGGCGTACTATAACTATGACACCTTCGACATACCTGGTACTACAGTAGTCCTGCCTGGTATCAGCTGCCTGGTATGATACAGTAGTACGAGAATATTCGAAGTTTCGCCAAACAACCACAAACGTCCGTCCGCGTGCAATACTCGTATGATAGACTCTTGTACACCGAAGTACATGAATACCGCAGATGGGATAAGAGAAAGGAAGTGTGGCGGAGGATCCACTAGCGGCGAGCAGAAAAGCACACACTGACACCAAGTAAATACCCTGGAAAGTACATTTTTTGAGTGTTCGTGTTCGTAGACTACGCACCAGGTACTGCTGCTACGAGTACACGGTCATGTTTTGGTGCAAAATGCTACCGAGACTGCTAGTACTGCTGCTGAACGTTGATATAAACATACCTGGCATAGGGCAAGCTTCTCGAGAGAAGGGCAATCCAGGGCAACGGAGTGGCGCAAAGGGTGCTACGAGGCCACAGACCAGCCTCCTAAATAGTCGAGAGCTCCAAAGAGGGAGCCTCTCATAAATTTTTTCCTTTTCACAAGCCAAGGTCCTCTGTACCTGGTATATTAGACACCCCTGGTTCTTCAGTTGTGTGCTACTGCTGTGGCGGCTGTCGAGCTGTCTTCAACACAAATACCAGTATGTTTTTCGCGTTGATACACTTTTTCGTACTTGTGCGTACTGGCTACAATTCCAAGGCTGAGCAACACAGGCACCAAGCAAACGTTCTCCTCACCTCCTCAGAGAAGTTCAAGGGGTCAAATCCGACATCGCCCACGAGCTCGCCAGTCAGCCTTTCGGGCCGCGGGGTGAACGGGAGCGCGATGGACGCTTCCGGGTCCGCCACCATCGACAGCTGGGTGAGGGCAACGAGCACGAAACAGAGAAAGGGCAGGGTGCGTGCGTGGGAGCAGCCGGCTATGTGAGGGAGAAAATCCACATGCGCATCTCGTTACCGCGAAGGGGGCGGGCTGTCACACATCTTCACATGTTACATGTCACAAGCGACCCGCAATTCCTTCACGCGCACGTGCTCTCAAAACTGACTAAAAAAGGCCAAATGACTCGAACGTACTTCGCTGCTAAAAAAAAACACAGCATTCGCTATTATTTTACACGGGTCGCTGTGTGCATGCAACCTCTTTAGCTCGTAGAAGAGAGCAACAACTAAAACATAACCGGACTTCCCTGGCGACCTCAAACTGCTCCGTACTCGCCACCTCCTGTCCTCGAGGCTGCCTTGCTGCCCTTGAGGTTTGGCCTACGCGAGCACGTCACATCCTCTCAGCGCCGCTGGGTGATGCAAAATACGCTCCTAGGACCAACGAAACATTTCGTTCAACACCTTGCTCGCCATCAACCACACACAGCGTCAGCGCTCCTATACCAAGGTTCAGTGCACCTCGCCCAGGTTGACCTAGCCTGGTCCAAGCCACTCTACTAGTAGCACAGTGGCCATGCTTTCACAGCAGTACCTCGTAGTTCATGTTATGGACTCAAAAGCATTTTCGAGTCAGGACATACCTGCCGTGCAGACTGGGTTGAGACGCGGCTGACGACGGCACGGGGGGTAACGAAGGCATTTGCGCCAACGGCACCAAGAGCGAGAGCAGCGACGGCGGACTTCATGGTTTTAAGAGTTTGTCGGAATGGAGCTCAAAGATAGAAGTCGAGTTGGCTCGTTCCAGGCTCCTAGCGATGATTCACACGATGGAGCAAGGGATAGATGAAGTAGATCTTAGGCAAAATATCACCACGAAACCCCGGGGAAAATGTTTAACATCCCCAACTGAAACCGTAAAATGAATTATTTTCTTTTTTGGACGAGTACGACGTCGCACGACGTACGAGTTAGTAGTACAAGTGCAGTGAAAGAAAACCCCCCCCTGCATCGTACAGAGTACAGGACACCAGACTCAGTCTTGTTCTCGTACTTATTTACGTACGTAGCCAGCTTTTTCTGCCTCTTATTTTCGTGCTGGTATAGAACAGTCGACCTCCTACATGAAAAAAAATAGGGTATACGTTGCAACCTTGCAACAAACAGAGCACTAGGCGTGCACTATACCTACGGTGATGGTCGCGAATGCACACATTGGGCGTCCGAACCCTTCCCCGTGTACTCGTACTAGTTCTAGCTGTTGATTCTGATAAATAAACCTACTACTCGTGACTCGTACACAGCGCGGTACTGTAGGTAGCAGGCAAGTTCCCGGTGTATGCCCTTCTTGCGACTCTCTCTATACTGCCGCCGTCTTACCCCCAGCGATGACCTTTGACATGATATCGCCTGTAGCGAGTCCCGTTTCTTCTTTTCCCGCTTTCTTCCGTGCCGTCCTACTGTAGTATTACTGCTGATGCTGTCCTCCCCCTCGATACCGATATCGCTGTCACTTCGATGTATACCATCGCTTTAACGCCCCCCCTTGCTGTATGTCTTGCTCTCCTCGTTGATGATACGGATACTATCATACCACCTTGGGAAAAAACGGAAACCGCCCTACGCTCGATCAGTCAGCAGTATAACGTACCCGTTCACCTACCTGTCGACGCGCATGTTGTAACCCCCTCATTCTTCTCTCCGGTATAGAAAAGGCACATTCCGTTTTTTAAAGTGAGCTGCCCTCTGAGATCTTGCAAAAGTGCCTCAAGACCACACTGCTGTCGCGGCCTCGCCACTCATACAGCGAGCGTGTATGATACCTCTCGAGGGAGGAAGTTCAAGCTGCGAGTGTAGAGCCATCGAGCTCGATAACCAATAGTTGTACCGTCGTCGTCGAGGGGCGTCCGTTCTTCGTTTGTTTTTGCGTGTTGCGCTCGTCGCCTGATGTCGCACTTTTTTACCCCCACTACTATGATACTTGAGTACTACAGGTACGGTGCAGTACACATACAAATCATCCCTACCTAAAGCTTGATGCCTGCTTCGCGAGTGATGCATGAAGAGTCCGGGGCGCTGAACAAACAATGACGTTCGGCAGTGGCGTGGATCATAGCTACGGTAGGGGCGTCATGCTTAGAGATTCTGTGTTTCAGTGACACAGAGCCAATCGCGCGAGTGGCTATACTGCTTTGAGCACAAGTGTTGTTCGGTTTCGCAATATGCGCCGCCATAAAATTGTTTGCTACGCTGCCGACACAAACCATATATATGCACACAACCCGAAGTTATGTCCGTGTTTGAGTGGCTTGAAAGTGACCTAAAATAGTGAAAATGGGGGTACCCCCCCCATTGTAACCTTGGTCCATGAGATAAGAACTCTTGAAACTTTGGCCTGACTGTTCGCATGAAGCATAAGAACAAAATTTTGAAATTAGTAAACACACCCTGACTCACATACTGGTAACAAGTTGGGCCTGGCCCGAAATGAGAGGTGTCGCGTGTACTGTATCCTGGTGGGCATTCCGGCCGTGGCGGATCGTCGCCGACGTCCAGGCCGTCGTTGTCGTTGCCGTTGTCTTCGTTGTCATCGTCGTCGAGAACAGCTAGCTAGCCATTGACCACGAACTTGCCTTCTCTGCCAGTGCGCCTTCTAATCATCTCTCATCGTCCTCGACGCTCGAACTCCAGGGATGGTCCTCGTCTACAACTACTACTACTACTACTACTGGAGGAATGGGCACCACGTTATCCCTGCATTCTTCAAATTATCCACATCCATGATGGTGTCCTGTCCGATCCACCCACTCCCCTACCTATACTTACACAAAGTTGATGAAGTTGTCGGTAGTGTCAACCGCTCGCTATCGCCACAAACCCGGTCACTCGAACAAAAGCGTCAAATATAGACTTAAGGGGCGCGAGGAAGGTTCCTTGACGGCCGCTAAAAGAACGGCCAGTCTCCGAGTCTACATGTGTATATATCTGCACCATGCCGACCTGTTCGGCAGAAAAACTCTGCACGACACATTTTCTTTCGGGTGGGTGAGCACCGTTAGTTAGGCGTCGGTGGGAACGGCGGTGGACGTCATCCTCGTGCAGCTCGTGAAGTGGAAGTCCCCTAACATCGTAGACCAACGGGACAAAGATGTTGCGGTATGCCCTTCTGGAGGTGTTATTATCCTTAGGTACCAAGAGGATATTGGTTTTCCTTGCCCGTTTTGTTCAAAAGACATCAGGGCGAGGCATGGAACTAAAACCAAAATCAAATGTGTGTGGGAGTGTCGCGAAGTAGAGCCAACCGGCACATCATACAAGCAGCAATATTGATATTAGTGATTGTTGTTGTTGTACTGCACTGTAGTACAAGTATACTGTGGTAGTAGTAGTAGTAGCAGTAGTATTATTAGTAGTAGTAGTTAAGTAGAAGTAGTAGTTGTAGTTGTAGTTGTAGTATTAATAGTACAGTACTACTGCAGTAGTAGTAGTAGTAGTAGTAGTAGTAGTAGTGGTAGTAGTAGCAGCAGGCGGTCCCTGGACCCTCACTGCTCGTGTCCTAACACCGATTAGTGGCGTCCTCGGCCGGGCTGGTTATATTTTTTGTGTAGCTGCGGGCGTATGCACCCTTGAAGACGGTGAGGGGTACGCGAGGGAAGTTGTTCGTGTACATTTCGTTGGGGGCTGACCCCGTGTCGGCGATGGCGGATTTGTTGTAACCGAATTCATCTTGCGGCAGGTGGATATCCCAGCCACCATTGCCTGCGATGTTTCGAGCTGGCGCACGAACAACACACGCCGGCACATTCTCACGGTCTGGGCGTCCGTTTTGTTTCGCTGCACGATGCGTTCGAGCAACCCTCTACCTACCGCGTGGGCGAATTGGTGTGGATTGACAACAACATCGTGTGGCCACGTTTTTCGGGGGTACAAAAGCCGGCACTGACGTCAAGGTTCCCAAAGCGAAGCTGAGCACGAGTGATGCCCAAGCTCTGCACTGCTGTTCATCCATCTTGTGCTCATATAATGTGTTCAAGAGGTGTGGGACTGTTTAGTATGAATATCATCAAAATCGATCAATTGTTCGGATTCCAGATGGATTTTGAATATTACGGTCTAGACTTTCTACCTGCATTTTGCACAGTATACATGTCAGCGGGTGGGTGCACGGTATGTTATTGCACTCGCTCAAGGGGTTATGTTTGTCCTTCCGCAGATGTTTTCTACCAGGTATGGTTTTCTGTATTGCTCAAAGTATATCACGGTGGGATAAGCAACCTAAAACAAACATGTGCGAGAAGGGATCCTATCGATTGCGCTAGTTGCCAAAGACAACCAGCGCAGGCAAGCAACACTTCGTGTAGAGTGTAGAGTAGCAGTTGATTAACTGCAGTATATACCAGGACGGAAACGCCGCTGAACATGTTGATTATATAGCACTGCCTACTAGACCACTCAGTCAGCGCTAGTAGCGTTTGACAAGGGGAGAGCCCTGAATATCACTGTTACAAAAGTCGACGAGAATCCACGGACTCGAAAACATATACCTTGTTGGTTACATTGCACTACCTATTAGACCACCCAGTCAGCGCTGATACCAGAACATAATGAAGTTTGTTCGCCGGAATGGGGGGGTGTACTCATTTCATGCAAAGCTGTAGTCGTAGAGGGGCGGCGAATGCGGACTTTCGTGGGGTGGAAGTTGGTTTGCGTGTGTACGGATGCTGGAACGGGGCCAGGTCGGTGTCTAGCCCCGGGGTTTGCCCTCCCCCTCCTCTTCACGCGAGGGGCGATAAGCAATGCATTGACACAATGAAAGCAAAGTGCACGGAAATCTAAGTGGCCCCTTTCGTTACCTAGGTCGACCTCTCCACGTACCATCTGTTTTTATTGTTCGAACCTTCTCCACTATTCCCAAGTATAGTAGACAACTATGATGATATCAGATACTATTATTTGGGGGGGGGGGTGGAGAGGGTACAGCTACAGAGGAAGCGGGATCGCGGAGAGACTCTCCTTGGTACGAGACCGATAGCAGCATTGGGCAGCAACGCCACACACCCTTCTGCTCGTTGGAGTATGCGCGCAGCTTTTCCACACCAGCCATGTTTGTTTATGGACATCGAGTTGTGTTAGGTGCTATTAAGGGAGTGCTTAGGGGGAAGACTTGGCCCTTTTGCGGTAGGTGTGACAGGGTACCGGGAAAAGGGAGGTATTGCGATTTTAAGCAAGGGGGGTGGGAAAAGAGTGGGCGCGAGAGTGGTATTCTACAGTAGTGTATATATATATAGAACAGGGCTTTTGCCCGTGCCACATGCAGTGTATGTCGCATAGTAATCACAAGAGCACTCGGTTCATAAATTATAGTATTAATGGAAAAAACAAACCCAAAAACAAAAGGATAGTTGGTACCAGTAGTGGTGGCATTACGAGAGGACCACGTATTGTTGACCCGCTCGAAGTCCGGTGGTTATAGGGTTGTGGGTTGGCTATGGCCTTCGCGGCGACCAGGTCACGTTATTATTGACTGGACACAGCGAAGCAATTGCCTATACTAATAATAAGTGATTCTTATATATTTTTAACTAAGAGTAATAAACAACACACGTCGAGCCGCAAACTCGCCAGTCAGATACGAAAAAGCGCAAGTCCTCCAATTGCCGCACGAAACTAACTGGAAACTGCAGTTAACCACCAGCTACCAACATTCAGCTACTACTCGTGCAAGTTAGACAACAAAAAAAGTAACAGCCGGGCATAATCATACAGCCACAATAATACTCGCATCCTCCGTGTTATCACAGCAGCAGCGCTACTACATACTACAGACCAGGTGTGCGAGAATAATCAAACCAAAACCAATACCAGTCTGTCAAAAAATATAAGGGCAACTTTTAAGACAAAAAATATAAGGGACATTTGGAAACACCAAGCAAGCCATGGGGTACTGATCGTAAACAAACCTAGTAATGGTATACCAGGTATGCGTATCACCATATTTACCTACCCTGAACGTGTTGAAAAAATCATTGGTTGACCCGGGGATACTTAGTTATCATCCCCCCACGGATGCTCGGGATTTCGCGCAATTTTTCCCGTAAGGAATTTTTGGGGGTTTGGGCGAGCTCGTACAGCCCGAAAAATCGAGATATTTTACATTTGTTTATACTATGGTATTTTTGGTACTTTTAGCTATATCAAGAACTGCTTGTTGAGATCATTATCAT
Organism: Alaria marginata; assembly: GCA_037833945.1. Lineage (NCBI taxonomy): Eukaryota > Phaeophyceae > Laminariales > Alariaceae > Alaria > Alaria marginata. The sequence goes on along the minus strand of JBBMKB010000454.1, from coordinate 5,152 downwards.
AGATGAAGCTCTTCAACCGGTGGAAACAAAACAGTTACTCCGAGTGCTACTTGTGGTGAGTAGACAAACGACCCCAAAAAAGAAAAAAATGAAAAAAAAAATCTTGGTACAAAAAGACAATACGTGATCTCGCTGGGAATCGAACTCCGGCCGTCGTACTCGTAGTCTTTACCAGGTATTCAACTGTTGGCCTACTTCCCAAAATTGCCCTTATATTTTTTGTCAGACTGGTAGACCACAATCATCCGAGTGTTACAAGATGACCAACCCCCTTGGATTAGTTTCTAAGCAAGCCGATTTCTCCAGAGCAAGGGCGGGGGGAGGCACCGGCAGCCGGCAGCTGGGCACGCGGCACACGCGCAACGGTTTGTACTCTCGAGAAAGATATTCAGTCTCGTACAAAAGCAAAAAAAACAAAAATGTTTTGCCTGAAATTTTCTAGAATTTTGAGATTCGGGATTTTTCAGGGATTTTTCTGGTATTTTTTAGCGAAATCGAGTTTTTATACATCTTGCGAGGCATACGGTGTTTTGGTACGAACTCGAGCGGGAGGAGAACGTCGGTGTTCGCTGAATACCAGAGCACTCTTGTGCAGGTTTCGGCCCGCTGGCTATGGCGGATGTAGGTGAGGGATTTTGCCTGCCTCCCGTTGTCTTCATCTCTACTTATTGAGCCCAGAAAATGCGTGCGAATTCCGTGTCACAATCACACTCTATATTTTGAGAGTTTTTGCAGAGAGCTATCTATGATATATGCGAGGCACGGTTGTTGCCCCTGCTCAAACCATTCGCCCGGTGCCCTGCCTTCCGTCCGTGGCTCCTCGTCGGCAGCTGCACTGGCTAAGAAGATGGAGGACATAAGGATCATCCTTCCGAGGTTCGACCAATGCATAAGGTGGGCTTTTTTTTACCCGATGCCTGTGCGTAGCCGAGAATATTGCGGATCGAAAATTCCAATTCCAAGCCGAAATCCCGATTTATTCTCCTGCTGTACTCGTACGGTAGTTGTGGTATCTCTTCTCAGCCCTTCTTATACAGAGAGAGAGACCTATCATATGTCGCTCAGAGCTCTTAGCGCTCAACGCTCGGTGTTTTATTGGCGCGACCGATGGATCCGAGCCGATCCAGCTACGAGCGCTGCTTGGTTTGGTTGCGCTTCTATTAAAAATAGCAGAGTGGTGACCCCAAAGCGGGTGAAACTACAGACAGATACACTTTTTGAAAATATGTACTGGTAAGAGTATACGGTAGTGTGTAAAGGAAGATGCACTTTTAGGCCGGTATCAGGTGGAACGTACGTACCAGTATGAGATGCAGAGTGGTATCATAAGAGACACTTACTCGTATTATATACGAGAGTCTAAACAAGTGACGCTTCACTACTGCTTCTATTATATGTACAGCAGTCTAATATAGAATAATGTAATACCAACCCGACAGCGGTCCTACGCGGCCTGTTGTCTTACGCCAAATCAACGGTTCATAGTTCATAGACATTTTGGCCTTGCTGCGTGCTTCTCGTGCGCGAGACGTGTGCTCGCTGTCGTGGCCATGCTCGTAGTTGCTGTGCCGCGTGTGTGGGGCTCTGCTGTCCCTATACTGCCGTACCTGGTACGTGATACCGTGCAGCCACAACAATGAGCCTGTTAGTGTCTCAGTACCTTTACGGGCCTACTATTATAGTATCATACGTAGTCTGCACTCGTTTCCTCTCCTACTGCTCTCTGTATATGCTCTCTCCGGAGAGGGTGCAGATACGGCGTGACTGACAGCGTATCTCGCCCTTCCAACCCGCCGTGCCTGACACACGCGTTTGCACTCCACTCCACGACTACGCATGTCAATGCCTACTACGACGAAAAACGAAAAAAAAGCTTGCTGCGGTCGGAGATCCTTGACCTCAAGGCCGGGAAGCTGGACCACCGCCTTCGTGAGGTTGCAGCAACGCCTCTTGTCGACCCAGTTCTGCACTCGGTGCTCTCGGAGGCCGTCGACGGCGGGCTGTCGCTCCCTTCAGCGCCCAGTTTCAGTGACAGCGAGGAGGAACAGGAAGACGAAGAACCAGGTGAAGAAGATCAAGAACAAGAACAACAAAAAGACAAAGAAGAACGAGGCGACCAGGAAGAAGTAGAAAAGGAAGAAGAAAGGGGTGGGAAGGAGCGGGGGCAAGAGGAAGACGGCATTGGCCGAGCAGGAGTTGGTGCTGCAGTCGGCGGTGTTGATGTTGAGAAAACTTCGGAGAGTGAACGAGAGGGGGCCGGAGACGATCCAATACTCAAGGAAGCGGAGGGAGGGCGGCGGCAGCGAGGTGGGAACTCCGATTCGAACGGAACACGCTGTCGTGGTAGCGTTGGTGGGGATTCAACTAGCGTTGGTCGGGACTCAGCTAGCGTTGGCCAGGGCCCACAAAGTGTTGGTCATAACCCGCCTAGCGTTGGGCCGAAACCACCTAGCGTTGGTGAGGACCCGCCCGAGGGCCCAGCCAAGCCGACAGCGAGGTTAAAGCAGCCCAACAAGACTGGCGAGCGAATCCCTTCTTCTAGTGATGAGCAGCGGCAGACGAAAGCGAACGGAAGCGCTCACTGCGCTGGAGCAACCACGCCCCGCAGCAATACGAAGAACAACGATAACAGCAGCGACAACACCAACAGCAGCAGCAACAACAACAGCAGCAGCAACGTCAAAGACGAAACAGAAATCCACAATGGGACGCCTGGCGACTCACACGCTTCTCCGTTGCGCGACCGCCCCCCAATACCCTCAGGAGGTGGCTCTAGATTGGTTCCTCCAGCTCCGCCGCCAATCTCGACCCACTCCACCCCTCCGGACCCAGGCGGGGACGAAGATAGGCGTGATGTTAGCACTAGGGGTGACGCGGGGGTGGCGGGGGGCGGGGGCGGGGCAGATAGGAGCAGCTGTAGTGGTGCAGGGGGGGGCGTGGTAGCAGCGGCTAGTGTGACGCCAGGACCAGAATTAGAGAAGAAGTCGGAAACAGGTGGTAGTGGCGGCAGCGTTAGCGGGAAGGAAGACAATAGCGGAAGCGCGAGCAAGCGCGGGCGAAAGCGGCCGAGGGCCGGGGGTGACAGTCCCGCAGAGAAAGCCGATCGTGAAAGAACGCCGCTATCGCCGGGGGAGGGGGGGAAGCGGGGGGAGGGCGGGAGTGGGGTAGAAGAGAACGGGGTGAAGGGCGATGACGACGTGGTCAAGAGGGAGCGGGCAGATTCCGTGGACGCGGAGCACTTCCGGCGAATCGCCATGGAAGTGTGGGATCGGGTGAGTTTTTTTCCAGGAGCTGCGTAAGAAGCGTAGGCTGGAACAGACATGAGGTTTGTGGCGGTAGAAGATCGCGTGAACCGTTTTTTTCGGGCGTGTTCGTGGCCGTTTGTGATTGTACGCGCGCAAGTGCCCAGGCGGCGTTAGTAAAGGAGACGATATCTCGCGCATCAGTACGGAACGCTGCTGCGACTTTGTCGTGTATTGCTCAAGTGTTATTAACAGCAGTACACGGTAGTTGATATCGCCTACCATACCTTTTCGCGCGAATAATTGGATCGAAACAACAGGTGTACAGGCACAAATTCGCGATCATCTTCAGAAAGCCCGTAAACCCGAAGGACGCGCCGGGGTACGAAAAGGTGAGACCAACAACCGACGATCCTATTAATGTACCCTACAGTCAACGGATATGTACAGGTCTGTAGGGTGCTGGGTTGTCTTGTTTTACTTGGCTATTTTGGCGCCCCGCGAGTAGTTATCTTGTTGAAGAACGCTCCTTTGTGCAGACGGTGGTTTTGGCGACGACGCTGGTTCAAAGTAATTCCTCGCTGTGATATAATACGTAGCTTTCCCTTTGCGGTATTTCCATGCTGTAGCCTGTTTGGAGTGCATCGCCTTTATTGGTTACACACACTGGCCAGTATTTAATACATCCCCCCATCGTCGCATGGAGGGGTCTGAAGGTGCCCCCTTCGCTGGAGCGCGCGTGCCCGGGGGGGGGGGGTGATACTTGGTACTCTTCTCCTAGTGGTGTCATTTTTTTGCATCTTGTCGGTGTTATTTTATCCCGCTACGCTACGTATCGCCGAGTGTTGTTCATACGGTTGCCCCCGTTCTGCTCGCCCTCCAGGTGATCAAGAAGCCGATGGATCTCTCTCTGATCAGACAGCGCATCATGTCGGGTGCCCTCTTGTCGTTGGACGACATGAGCCGCGATCTCTTCGTGATGTGCAACAACGCTATGGTCTTCAACGGAAAGGGTGATCCGTACTTCGATTACAGCAAGGTATGTCACCCGTACATATTTTCACGGGTGGTCTTTCGTAGCCCCTACGACATGCTTGCGACAACACACTAACCTCGTGGATACCCGGCCTAGTACTGTGAATAGCGCAGTTAAAGCATCTCGCCGTACTCTATTGACGCTACGTACATACTTCGTATAGCAGTATTTTCGCGACTGAACACGGCCCAGGCGGTAAATATGGCGAACGGACACTACCAGCGGCCTCAAAACGGCTGAGCGCCAAACGGAGTGAGCGCCGTGATTCAGAGGGCCCGTGCCGATCGGTCTATCCTACCCTTCGGGCTCCCTTTGGGTTCCCCTCGAGTAGTCGTCCGTATCCCTGTCACAACTGCATCCACGTTTGGCGGGGAAATTGCTTGGAATTTGTGTTGTGTGATGTTATGTTTTCAGTAGTAAAGAGGCCATATAACTGCTTCGCCCACGCTTGAGGGACAAAACAGTTGGAACAAGCATTCTATGACTATGGCAGCGATAGCACGGGTTAACCTTGGAAGTGGTGAAGTGGTGCAGCAACTAAAAGCGCCAAACGACCACCCGCCTCCACCCTGGCAGGAGCTACGAACGTACGCGAACGAGGTGATCGAAGAGGCCCGACGTCCTGGGTTTGTCACCGCCGACCCTGGCTTCGACAGCGTCGTGGCGGGCGCTCGCACCTCCCGCGCTCGACAGCCGGAACCCGCGCCCCCGCCCCGGAGCGCATCTCGAGGCAGGGGCCAGCAGAAAAGAGGGGGGCATGGTGGAGGAGGGAGCGGGGGGCGGCGTAGATCCCGAGAGCCTGAGTCGGCGCCCGTGACACCTGATGCTGGGAGCGAGGATGGGAAGGGGGGGGGCGGGAGTAGTGTGGACGGCG
>JBBMKB010000343.1:0-10628 GCA_037833945.1 Alaria marginata | reverse complement strand
TCACCCCCCCCGCTACGCCCGCGGAAGAAAAAATACAACAAAATGTGAAGGGGGCAGAAGTAAGAGGCCCATGATTTGGTGCAACTGGCGACTTGATAATGCCCAGAGCTACTTGTGCAGAGCTGATTGCGCTGTGCTGTGCTGTGTGCTTGCTGACGATGTCACGTTCTGATCGACAATACGGGTGCAATTTACAAAAAAACGAAAACAAAACACCAAACAAAAACAAAACAAAAAAACACGACGAGGACGATCAATGAAGAAAAGACGAATATGAATAGTGTGGGTCACAGGTACCGGTATGTGCGTGTGTACTCATAGCTTGATTGGGCATTGTAATGTTGGTGGCTTGTGTGTGTGCTGTGCAGTTCATCATGCTGATTTGTCCCACCTTTGTTGTGACGCATGTCGCAACCAGCATTGTGTGTGTCATACCTGGTAAGATATGATAGAGCATAAACTAGGAGGTTGAACGAGGAATAACAACTATTTTTTTATGGTTACAAAAAAAATGAAATAACTATATACACAACGCCTTCAGAACAGCGTTACGATCATATCATACGTATCGTACGTACGAAGTACAAAAAAAACGGAAAAAAATCGAAAAACTAAAATATTGGCTTGCTGCAGTTTGAATGGATGTGGCGACGATGGTGCGGGCTGCCGGCTGTGTTGTTCTGCGGCTGTGTCTGGGTTGGTGTTTTATCGTCCTCGTGTGCTCGCCAATCCTTGATCGTGTGCGCTCTTGCCAACGGTTAGTTGGGCTGTAGTTTGGACGTGGGTTGGGTTGATGGTGGCGTTTGTTGTGTGGTGATATTTGTTTGTTTTGTGCTGTGATATGTGTGTGTGTGCTTACTTGCGGTGTTATTGCTCATCGGAAGAAACGAAGGTACACTATAAACAGTAGAGGCATGCGGGTCAATCACGCGAGCGGGATGCCTCTCACCGCGGTGCGGCGTGTTCGTGCTACATTCAGCGGCTTGCTGCAGTAGGATTGGGCGTGGCGATGGTGGGCTGTGTGCTGTGTGCTGCTGCTGTGTCTGTGTGTGTTGCTGGTGTGTCTGTGTGTTGGGATTGCCTCGTGTGCTCGTGTGTTCGCCGTGTGTGCTCGAGTGTTCGCCACTGCTTGTGGTACAAAAACAAAAACAAAAATAGTAATAAAGAGGGGAAAAGGAAAAGCCGTACCACCAATACCGACAAAATTCTGCCCAAATCGGCATCAAAGAACTCGAGGATCGATCCAGAAAAATAATTTCCCGTCGGAAATTAAGAGCTGAGGATGGCTGAGAGGTGGGAAAATATGCCGAGGGCGACCTCCGGATGGGCCGACTATTTATGGAGTGTCTATGGGTTGTTTGCAGATGGAGCCGACAGGGAAACGATGGAAGGTTAACGTTCTGTCCGATGCCTGGTACAAAGTCGTGTTAGGATAGCTGTCGATAGATGCCATTTTTGCCGCACGTGTCTTGTCGTCTGAAGTTATCTGCCAACACTGCATACTCAATTTTCTTTTGTGCTTTTTGTTTTGTCGTTTTTCACTTGTTGTATTGACACAGGGGACGGAGGACCTGTCGGGACTGTCCAGCCTGTCGCCGACGCCCATCATGGGGCTGCTCAACGTCCCGGAGGGAGTCAGCCGCGTGCACGCCTCACGACGAGTATTCCAACACCTGGCGGACACCAACAGCGATCTCGCAATAGTCCACCACGCATCGTTCCCGAAGGCTGCCGAGGTGCGATGAATTGAATGTAGGCTGTGCCATTAGCCCCTTTGGGATCGATTAAATACAAAATAAAAAACGAGAAGGGCCATGTTGTGCCATGTTGTTGTGAAGCGTCTATTAATGGGAAGAGCGTGCAACAGTATTGAGTATCACCTGCTGCCTGCACGCGTGTGTTACAATGTGTTACAGCTCCTTACATTGCGCTTCGGACACATCCCCTATCCCAGCAGCAATGGCTGCTTTGCGTGGCTGATGCTGTAAGGAACACTTTTTTTTTTAACGTGTTTTCCCCTTGAAGTCCCAAAGGGGCTGAACGCATCCTTACACACGAGATTGCAGCGAAATCATTACTGGTTTTCTTACTTGGAGGTTTTCTGTTATTTATTTGTTTACCAAACAAGGGATGTAAAAAACGGCCCTAAACTGGAAGGAGCTTTGAGACACGTGCGCAGCATGGGGATAATCATACCGCTCGTAATGCTGCACGTTCTTCTTAGACGCTTGGTTATGTCTCACTCATGTCTCACTCGTAAAACATGTGTCAATGCATATAAGGCCGAATCATTGACGTTGAGGTTGGTTTTGCTACGCTTGCCAGATGTCGCAAGACAAGTTCATCCTAAGCATCGGGGCCCACGTGGGTGGCTGCTTAGTGGATGGATTGGGAGACGGCGTGATGGTACAAGCCCCGGGCGTGGAGAAGGGAGGGCTTCGCTCCATCTGCTTCGGCCTCCTCCAGGGATGCCGGATGCGCAATACCAAAACGGAGTACGTCTCTTGCCCTAGCTGCGGGCGAACCTTGTTCGACCTTCAAGAGGTGAGTCAACCAGGCTTCAACCCCTTTAAAACTGCACGCGCGTTTTTGGGGACAATCTAGTCGGAAGTAGTGTTGGGTATCTTTTTTTAGTTTTCTGAAAGGGTCAAGGGTCAGTCCTAACCAACACAAAAATTCATGGCTCGTGACAAAAATAGTCTTGACTATGGACCGATATAGCCCTTGGTAAAATTGTTCTGTTGACCCTGGCAGCATCCAGGGGAGTCATTGACTTATATCTTGAAAGAAGAATACATGTGTAAGAACACGCGGCCGGAGTATCAGGCAGCTTGCAAAGATGAGTATCCACCATTGATTTGGTCGAACTCACAGCTGACGTATTTGAAGTATTTTTATAAAAAATAATCAAGATTTGTGTTATTTGTAATTTGGCGTTATTTTACGTTTTCTTCAAACAAACAAGGTCGTTGGTCACGACTCGTGACTTTAATTTGTACGGCATTTTTCAAAACTCTTCAATGTCGCGATTCGTGCTCAATTACACGGTTCGCGAAAATATCACGTGTTTCGTCACTATGCGTGACTTGTTTTTCGTTGGGGTTACTTTCTTTATATTTGGTACTGCAGGTGACCGCTCAGATTTCTGAACAGACGGGGCACTTGCCGGGGGTGGCGATTGCCATCATGGGTTGCATCGTCAACGGCGTGGGAGAGATGGCAGATGCCGACTTTGGATACGTCGGTGGAGCACCCGGAAAGGTGAAAAAAAGATGACACTAACAACTCTACATCGTCTTATTTTATACGCTTGCCATGTTTTTCATTATGTTCGGCCAAAGTGGTGCACAACTGGTTGGTAAAAGGTGAAACAACTGCACTACAGGCTGGTTCATGTTAAAAGTGCCAAATTTCGAGCCCGGCGAATCCTGCATTCAAGATCAACCCGAATGCTACATTGTTGGTATCAGACTGACTGCTATATATAAACAGGGGAAACACGTGACATGCTCAGATTTCAAAATATTAATTTGGGCAAACGTTTTGCCCCAAAACGTGTAAAACGTGGCAGAAAATTGGCTTCGTTGAGTTTTTTCGGCTTGCGATGCGTTCTTTTTTACTTTATTTCCACAGCACAGAAGAGAGCTCACGGACGGCTTCCCTCTTATATTTCCTGCAATTAATAAGATCGTTCCAGTATTTTGCACGATGGTAGGTATTGACCTTGGCTAAGCATCAACTTTTCTTTCTTCTTTTTTTCTTTTTCTTCTGTCGAAACCGGGTTTTCACGGTTGCACTGTATGGCCCCAAAGCATCGGCCCATTAACAAAAAGCGTTTTGTTTTCGAACTCAGCCGGCGTCGAGCACCCCAAAGCATGGTTGTAGAAAGTTTACCACAAATATTCGAAGATCTGAAAAAGTTGTGTCGATTTAAGAGTAAAAAGTCACGCCCAAGATCGGTTTAATGCTGGAAACAAGTCATTTAAAGCCTGTGCCTTAAATTTATACATTTTTTTCGTACAAAAGTCCAAATGTCCACGCCGTTTTAGGATCTATTTTGTTGCACACTCGTTCTATGCATCTGTGTGCCAAAAAATCGATTGCTGGGGTGCTCTTTTTTTTTCGCGAAAAATTTGGCCGAAAATTCCTAGAAAACGAAATTTCCAATTATCTGACGACATAAAAAAGAGAACCCCGTCGTTTGATTTTCGGACACAGATACATACAACGCGTGTGCAAAATATCAGATTCTAACTCGCAAAAACGGCGTGGACATTTGCCGGGCTAGAAAATTGGCACATTTAACGTGAACCAGCCTGTACGAGTTATCTGTTTATTGCCTTGTTTTATACGCATGCTGTATTTTCTAATGTTTTCGGCCAGAGTGGTACACAATTGGCTGGTACTTTTTTTTTGTGTTGTCATTACTTTAACTTTTCAGCTCAACTCATAGGAGGTTTCTCCCTGGCGGCCTTCTGGACAAACCGTGGTTCCAGGTGTCGTCCCTTCTCCCCCCGTGTAAATATCATACGTGCCTTCGTTTTTGTCGCGCTGGCTGGTACTTCAGCAGTACTATCCCTACGAATGCATGAAGTGGTGCTATGCTTTTGAAGCAAGCGTCGATTGTGTTGTCGTATCCTGACAAGGAAGTACTGCTGCAAATGGCCTGGAGAGCGTGAAGGGGGCTTGTGGCGATGCGAGTTGAATTGAAAAGTCGACAATGTACAGGTTTACCGCAACACGATGCTACCCTAGTTTACTTCGTGTCCAAACAAACCACCAGAAGCGGCATAATCCTCTCTTTTACCACAACACGATGCCGCAGCTGGCATGCCCGCATATGTCTGTAGCACTAACAACGCCAACTTTCCCAAACGCGGTGGAACGTTATTCGGCGAGGCGGCGAAGACTATGCTCGGCGCTTTTCGTGTGTTACGTAATGTGTTAGCTGTGCCCTCGTCGTGTGTAACTCTTATTGCGTAATCGTGCGATGTGAACCAAAATCAATACCTATTCTATATATATTAGTACCCTGGTATTTTCTGTGGACGCGGCAACTATTTGTGCTTCTCACGCGATGTGAACCAAAATCTTGGCCTGTTGTATGTAGTACCCTGGTATTTTCGAATGGACGCGGCTGGACTGAAACTCGGGCATGCCATTCAATGTGTAGCTGTGCCACTCATCGTGTGCAGCTATTATTGCTTCATCGTGCGATGTGAATGCGATGTGAACCACAATCAAGACCTACAGTAGTTTATACGTGTACACTCTCTGATATTTTAGAATGGACGTATATATGTGTGTACGACCTGGATTTTGTCATTGACGCGGCTGGACTGAAACTCGTGCATGCCGTTCAGGTGGACCTGTATGTTGGCAAAGAGCTGGTGCAAAAGGGCATCCCCAACGAAGAAGCATGCGGTGCCCTCATCGAACTCATCAAGGACAACGACCGTTGGGTCGACAAGGAGGAAGAGGAGGAGGAGGTGCCGGCCCAAGTCGCCGCATGAGCCACTGTACTCTAATTTAGCCTGCAGCAGTAGTCACATCAGCTAAGGAGACGTCCGCGCAACGTTCGACAGAATGACCCCGACGTTCGCGCAGAAGGATCGACGCTTCGCGTAGAATGGCCGACGTTCGCGCAGAACGACCGTAAAATCTCTTCGCGGAGGAAGGTGTAGCTTTCCACTCTGTACGTACGTAATGCATCCCCGCTCAAGGACGAACGTGGGAAGAGCGGAATCCGGATATTTTTTTGGCAAGGCAGTAGGTGCATCGGCCTTTTCTAAAGGCTTTTTATTTGAAGCTTTTCGTCTTGTAGAAAAGCTTCGAGATTTACTGTTGGGTCTTGTAATTTCTTCTCGGTGTCGTGAACTGGAAACGACAACTTACGTGTGCATCGCTCGAGGTAATAAAATGTCACATCAAATTCCCCTCAAGGGCCTTGGTTTTGTTTTCATAAAAACTAGGGGGACACCTCAGCTGTGAGATGGAAAAGTTATCATGTTCGCAAGCTGCATGTGATACTTTTTTTTTTCATACGAGTACTGGTGCTTGTTGTACCAGCCATCGGATAAGCTTATCACCGACATTTCGTGGGCGCAACGTTACCGCGAAATAGAGACAGACAGACAACAGACTGAGATCCTGGTGTTATGAAAAGGATGTTAGGTGATAACCTTCGAAATATTCGGCCGACATACATACAGTATACCGGTAGTTGTCGCTATTAATAGGAACTCGTGACATTTATTTGTAACAACTGTCGCCGACTTGTGTGCATTGCTGGTCGGCGGACGCTTCAGGCGATGAGAGAAGGGCCCCGAGTTTTCGGCGCCATCAAAATTAGAAACTCGCATTCTCTCGGAAACGTTATATAGCCCAAGTTTGCTCGATCTCTCTGCAAGTTCTGCTCGGTCTTTCTGCAACGTTTGTACGCACGCCAATAATACTGGCGAGCGGCAAACAACACTTCAGCGCGCATACGTTAGGTATCAATTCCGCATCTGTCACTGGTGTGTACTGTACCTTCCCCTTCTATGCAGTTCACATCTACTTGCACCAGTTTGCTCTCGAGCCATCTACAAAAACAACGTGCGTGACAAGCCGCTGGTGCCACCTCTGCAAGCGCGCTCCCCCACCTTCACGCTTGGAGTCATGTCTTCGAGTTACATAACAAATCAAAACTGCTGCAGGAAATAAACTAAAGCTGCCCACATGCTTCATTATGCTACATGTATTATGCTACACGCGCTGTGATAATCCACTTCAGACTCGAAGTTTCCTCTGCTTTCGCCGCTCCTGTCTGGAAGCAGATAATCCCATGGCAGCTACTCGACGAAAATATAAATTAAACCTAGTGGTGCCAATATTAGCTGAAAACAGTTGCGGTTTCTAACTACAGCTTCACCGGCACGTACACACTCCACAGTATTCCCTACTGTACCGGTAGACTATACCTACGGTACGAGTCTACCTGTAGTCAACAACGTTTGACAAACGGAAACCGTGCACGAGGCCCTCAGGGTGTTTCGTCCTCCATAGCAACCTGCACTCCATTAAGGAAAAAACGAAATGCACGTTGCTAGGCAACGATACACTTGAGGCAAAAAAGAAAAAGAAAAATCCGACATCCAATCGGCGAGCGTGGCGTGACTCCAGGCTCTGTTTGCTCAACCGCTCTGCAGAGGGATCACGCTCCTGTTCGTAGTTTGCACCAGAGTCTGACCGATCGAGGGAGAGACAACACGGATGGATTGCGGGCAAACAAAGGAAAAGAGCAGTGCGGTAAGATTGGACGACAAGGTTGGATTGCAGGCACACAAAAGCAAGAGAGCAGTGCACCATCGTTAGTGTTGGTGCACCGGCTTTAACCCTTTTAGATTCGCAACATTATCCCACACAAATTACAACCAGTCCAACCTATTTGTTCTAAAAAATGTGGGCACAGTTATAAAGGGGTTAATATGGAATCCCAAACTATGTGCTTGTCCATGATCTGCGGCAAGACCTCAACGACTCGAACTCACTTTTCAAGTGTTCATTATCAGTGGCTGCTGGGGCAATGGACCTTGCACATCAGGTGCTGCCAATTAAGTTTGTTAAAAACATTTCAAAATAAAATGAATACGAATTCTATCCCTCACGCGTTTTGACGAAACTGCTTCGGATACTATGTGCCAAGCAAGTACTATGATACCAGGAGCAGTGTTTCAAGGGCGTATTTACAGGGGCCCCGCTCCGCGGGTTGACGCCGCCCGCTACGCTCGCGCAAGGAAGAATACAACAACATGTGAAGGGGGCAGAACTAAGAGGCCCACGATTTGGCGCAAGTAGCGGCTTGCCCTGGGCTTTGCTGTGCGCTTGCTGGCGATGTCACGTTTTGATCGGCAGTACGGGTGTAATTTGCTACAAAACGAAAATAGAAGAAGTAAGATTAAAAAAACATCAAGAGCAATGAAGAAAGCAAAGACGCTACTCGTATAATAGTAGACGTACATACCGGTACTTGTGGTACCTGGTACTTCGCATGATACCTGGTACTGTATGGACGAAAGAAAGCACAGCGCAGCACCGTACGGCACAGCACCACGTGGCAGGGCACGGCATCGCACGGCGCTGCGCTGCTGAGCAAGCTGAGCTGGGTGTGCATTTTTCGTGATTCAACAATGTAGTACGTATTATACATACCTGGTGTACCTGGTTTGATACTTCGTTTGATACCTGGTATGTACGAAAGAGTGAACACAGCACACAGCACGGCACAGCACGGTACAGCACCAAACAGCACCGCACAGCAAGGCACGGCACCGCACAGCACCGCTGCGGTGCTGAGCTGAGCGAAGATGGGACCTGGTAAGATGATATATGGTACTTCGTAGTGGTATGATAATGTACCACGTACGTAGTACCACACACAGCACGGCACAGCACACGGCACAGCACCGCACAGCGCTGCGCTGCTGAGCTCAGCTGGGTGTGACTTTCGAAAAAACGTGAAGAGCAATCAATGAAGAAAGCAAAGAGATGAAGGAAAGTTCCCCAAAAGATAATATATTCGTCGGCAATTAAGAGCTGAGAATGGCTGAGAGGTGGGGGAATATGCCGAGGGAGAGGGCCCAGGGCGGGGACATACCTGTAAGAGTGTTTATACTCTGGGCGTACCCCGGTGCCTACCCGAGTATGACCTCAACAAACAGGTTGGATACCCGGGTACCCTGAAGTACGTACCCTACTAAACACACTCTTGCAATATTTTCACCTCGTACGCGATTTGCACCGGGGTGCCCCACTTCCCGCTGTCCTTCATGGCCGCCTTTTTCCTCCGGCACGTCTTCAAGAGATCGTTGATGCGTACGCTCTCCGGTAACCCTCCACGCTTGACCACCGTGCTCTACGGCCGTCACAGACATCACGGTCGGTCAAGAAAGCATACACAACACGTAACCAATGACATGTCATCAATTGCAGACGTGAAACTACTATTAATAACACTATTACGAGCGAATGCGGGTTTGAATTTTGGCCGCGCCAAACAGCAGGCGCCCCTTTTGAGTTGACTGAAGCGTCCGCCGGCCACCAACGCACACAAGTTGATGACAGCTATTAATAGTTATAGTAATACTGTAGTATTATTAATAGTAATAGTTACAGATATCCTGCTGCGCGAGTTCCTAACGACAGCTATACCATACTATCTTGAACCGTGTGACTCACCGATAAGACGTTCAACGCGACTACTGCCTCCTCGTCCGTCGTGACGGCAAGGAACGCCTGCAAAAACGACCAGCCATAAAAAAGTGTGCATCGAGTGGTACAAGTCATGACCATGCCATTGTTTTATTGTGGCATCGAAGGAGGAACAACGTTCGTAACAAAACGAGAATATTCAAACCGTTTGTGCCGGTGGCGAAGAGTGAGTGTTCTGCTCCGAACGGCAAATTGGAGTGAATCCAAAAGGCACCCCTTCTACCTTGTACAGGCACGATATCATATACCGGTATCATGTGGTAGGCATCGTACAGTTCAGCATTGTGAGGAACCTACAGTATACATCCCTCGTGCGTACATACAATCAGGAAATTAGGAAATTAAGTAGTAATAGTAGAGGAAAAGGTACCTGTCAAAAGCTAGAGCAAAAGATACATGGGATAAACTCGTATCATAGCTACGCACGAGTCCATATTCATGCACTCGTACATACTTCGAAGTATCATATTATACCCACGTCAAGCTTTTTGACGAAATCTTGCTTGTAAGCGCGCTGCGCAGCGGCAAAGTCACTCTGTCTGGCCTCCATCGCCTTGAACTCTTCCGTAGGCTCTTTCAGGTACTCTTTCTGTCATGTGGATACATTCGTGCGGCACAGAAAGCAACAAGCAGGATGTTAGTAAAGCATACGGTTACTGTTATAAATGTGAATACAGTTCAGGCCCAAGATTAAGAACGTCACTTTTTGGGGGACGCTAATAATTGATCTTGTTCAGCACCGAGCGCTACACAAAAATAAACATAATAGCCTAGGCTCAGGGTTGCACCATAAGGGGTCAAGCCTTGCTCAGAGCAAAGCAGTATCCGAAAGGCGCATAACTCAAACGACTAGAGTAAGCTACAAGCAGTCGTGATGCATAACTTGTCGTTTTCAATTGGAACGCTATAAGTGAGTGCACGAGTACGAACACGGATATTGATCAATTGTCGGAGGGCAAAAATAATAATAACATATTGATAATCAAGACTACGTAGCGAGATCTAAATCGCGACTACGGGGACACATAGGAGCCATCCCCGGATTTCAGGCCCAGCGTTTCGGGCTGGGGTTAGGGATATGGAGAGGGTTAGATACTCGCAGGGCTAGTTCTCCAGGCTTGGACTGGAGTCTCACAAACGAAAAATACTTTTTGACCCCAATCCAACCAGTCTAAAACCAGCATAAGCCGCAGTACACTAAAGCTGGTATAAAATCAGTGAATTTTTGTCCGCTTTTCAGCAGGGGTCCGCGCGGTACGGGATGGGACTGTTTTGCCCGCCGCAGGCGGAATTTTTTTAGGGTCTTCCCGACCGACGGGATGGGAAAAATTTCCCGTTTACTTACTGCGGTATGGGAATGGGTCGGGAATGCGGGA
>JBBMKB010000232.1:0-17912 GCA_037833945.1 Alaria marginata | reverse complement strand
CATTCTCGTACATTGTATACCTATTGCTGTCTCTGGAACTGGCCACAACGGGAAAGTAATGAAGCCCTTCGACGGTGTCAAGCATACCAGGTATGCAGGAAGTACGCACAAGGTGCCGCAGTCAGGCTCACAAGCGGTTCTTAGTAGGATGCAGCTCACCCTTCATGCGGCTTGCCGAACACCTCACGGCACTTCGCGCTCAGTGCAAGCAATGTCTGCCTGATCGGTGAATACAGGACGTTCTCCGCCCCGGCATTGTTGGGGTGCGAGGGTCTATGGTCTTTAGACTAAAGCCATGCATGGTATTGATTACCCCCCCCTCCGTCCCCGTCCCCTTTTTAGTTTATATTCGCGTGTTGGGTTCAGTACCTCCGTCTCTCGTTGATGTGTGTTAAATGGTTGTTACTCACGCTGCTGCCATACCGCGTTCTCGGCGCGTTTCGTGTCCAAATTGGCTTTAGCTTCCAACACACGCGAGTTGTGTATGACTACTATAAAACCAGAATGTTACTACTGCTACAACTGTAAATACACGTTATATATAATATTACTCTAGACGGAAATGTAGTGACCGTTAGGGTATCCTATGAATACAACCAGCGGCCCTTACATTTCCGTCCATATACTCTAATGGTCCTGACTTTTCCGTCCAGAGTGGGATTATATAGTGCTATTGTATACCTGGTACGTTTCATGTGGTGAGTACTCCAATGCTGTATCCCCCCCCCCCGCTGCGCTTCCTAACAGCTGGACTCCGGAGTGTCGGTGCTGCAGCGGCGCATCACAGAACTTGAGCAGGCGTTGGACCGGTGCCAGAAACGGTTGGAAATCCCTACGGTGGCTCTCGCGGCCCACCCGGAAGTGGAGGCGGCGAGTAGTAAGATGGGGAAGGGCATGAAGGTGCACCTAGACGCGCTGGGACTGGGGAGGAGGGTCCAGGACGACGCCTTCTTGAACCAAGTTCAGGTAACGTGCAGAATCAAGTTGGGGTAACGCATTCGTAGGCCTTCGAATGTGCCATTATGGTTAGGAATCCCTTCGGTAGCTCTCGCGGCCCACCCGGAAGTGGAGGCGGCTAGTATTAATAGAAAGTTTGAGGAGGGCATGAAGGGTCACCTAGAAGCGTTGGGGCTGGGTAGGAGGTATCTTGTAGAATCAAGTTCGGGTAACGTATTCGTAGGCATTCATTGCGTCAATAGTAGAACTATTCAGGCAACGTGTTCCTAGGCATCCGGTGCGCCATTAGCAGAGCTATTTATTGGGCCTAGAAACCATTGATATTTACTATGATATGGAAGTAGAGCTTATGATTTATTCGAGGAAAGGCTTGAGGCACACTGTTGTTCGAGATCAAAGGGAATATACCTGCATTGGATGGTTGGGTTTGATTGGGTTAGGGTTAGATATGTTTCAACGTGTATGTCAACCGTGTTCTCGAACAAGTGGTAAGCTCCCCTCTGATATGACGTAGGCCAAAGTACGTTCAACTATTGGTGCCAATGAACAGCTCCACGTAGCCATGTGGCTTTTCGCATTGCCTTAGCTCTAAAGCTGTACTGTATCGTCAGTGTTACATTGTCGTTTACGTGGAGGCCTGGCGTAACAGTAGCAGCGGCGGCGGCAGCCGTAGTAGGGACGCGGCAACATTAGCAGGGACAGCAATCTCTTCGTGTCGGTGATTCGTGAGCAAACCAACCGGACAGACATGATGTGTTTTTTCACAGGCGTGTTTGTGGTGACGTAATAACGACACCCTTTAGTGGCAAGATGCGCTTTCTTCCGCTCTTACAAGGTGCGAGCACGTATGATAGAGGGCCAGCCTGCGCCTAGAACTCGACCATGTGGAGCTCGTATGCTTTCTCTTGCTGCTCGGCTTTCTTGCAGAGTACACTCTAGCGAAACAATCATGATAATGATGTTGATGATGATGTTCTCACGTTACTGCTTTTGCTCATTTCCTTGAAATCTAGCCGGTGCTGACTAAAAAAGGCCAAGAAAAGCGCCCCGACAGAGGAAGAACAATTACAAAATAATATATACGTGTAGCGCAGTACTAATACGCAAGGGATCGGTACTAATACCAGGTATATTGTTTGGCAGGATGCCCGCTCGATGATGAGGCATCCGTGCCCTGTCATTCCGACTGGAACTCCGCTGGTGACGATCATGCGGTGACTGATACAGTAGCTCTCGACTCACTGACGCCAACTCTTATATTACCTCTTCAGTGTCCCTGTTGAAGGTCGCGCCCGTCTCCCCACTCCTCATACCAAACAAATACTATTACTACCTGGTCGGTAAAAACCCGACGTGCTCCGTCCTGGCATTGTAGGGATGCGAGGGTCTAAGGTCATACGACTACGGCCATGCATGAAATGAGTGCACGCTGTTGGCTTGACGGGTTGAAAGCCCTTTACTTGATGACTCGTTCTCGGCGCCTTGTCTTTTGTGTTGTGCCCGCTGGTGTGGTGTTGTCCTGAAGGCGGGGGTTCATGTGTGGGTGAAGGACATCCAAAAGCTGGCCAACCTGACCAACCGCTCCTTCCCGGAGAGCGCCGCCGAGGAGATTCACTTCTGGAGTTCCATCGGGGAGGCCCTCGAGATGACCAACACAGAACTAAGGTACAGATTACTAAGGTTCTAGAAATTGTGGGAGAGACGACCGACACAGTACCAAATACTAAGTTCTGAGTAGGCGTGGGAGAGAAACACATAACTCAGGTCTAACTAATGGTGGGAGAGATTACCAACACATTAACTTACAGTAGGTCTGAGTGATGGTGGGAGAGGTTGTGGAGTTGCAGCTGTAGGAAGCATGTAGGGAATGCGAGCGTAGTGGAATGCTTTAGTATAGTATAGACGAAAGCTACGGTACGGAGAGCACTTTTAGGGCGCTTTTTTCGGCGGCTCGGGGACTCTCGCGCGGGTGACCACCCTATTTCGGTTCAAGCCTTAATATTTTGTGCTCTAATGTTTTCGCGAAATACGCCGCCATCGAATTGCTTGCTAACTCTGATCGGAACGAAAATGAAGTTACCCACCCTAGTGTAGCCTCGGCCTTCGTACACCTGATAGATAGGCCTTTAAGACGATCGATATATGCCGTAAGGGTTCAGGAAATATGGAGGGGTTATTGACTTGCAGCTGCAGGGGGGCGTAAGGAATGCCGACGTGAGTGGTGAAATATGTCGTCTAGTACACCGCTGTTACAAGTTTCCCGGTGTGTTTTGTGCTTCGTTGTTGGAGGTGTTGACGGTTACGGCATTGGTTAGGGTCGTTTTTAACGACACATTACAAATGGCAAAAAAATTGCCAAATTGGCAAGTTTTTAAAGAGGTACTTAAGGTATGCGCCTACTCACTTTCACCTGTCGCAGTCAGGCGTACAGTGTGTGCGTGTTCTTCGCGCTAAACCATTGCTTATATACACCCATTGACACCCAGCGCATACAGTGCCCGTGCCGAGTGTTGATCCTGAAGTGATACATGCCGTGTAGTTACGAATGACGAGACAGATATATTTATACTTCGCAAATACAGTCAGCATATTTGGCCATGATATGCCTTACGTACTGAATACGAAAACTCGCGCACAATCCAGGTAGACAGAGCACCCTTTATCTCATGCTACCTTCTAGTAAGGTCAGGCAGTCAGGAGTGCCGTAGTGAGGCACGAACAATGGTGGGTTTGAGTCATCCCACGGTAGGGGTTGCACTTTATGGGGCCAAACGTTCCTGGCCGGTTAAGCTCCTGAAGTGAGGAACTACTGGTTGGTAGGATCATATTACGAGTGTATTAGTTTTAGGACTAGCGGATAGAAATGTTGATCGGGTTGCGCGAACGAAAATCTTGGACGTTATGTTTCGGGCGAGATGTTGAGCTCCTCATGTCAGGAGCTCAGAAAACTAACAATGGTTGCTGCACCTACGGTGGGATGACTCGTTTTGTGTTCCATTGAACCGGGCGGTTCGAACGTCGAGCTCGCTCACGTGTGGATGTTGCTGTCGGAGCGCCGGTCCACTTTTACCAGGTCGCCAGCAGGCTACGTCTTTCAGCGTTTATTCCCCCCTACCTGACAGCAAGCACCCGCTCTTCTCCCGGTCTGTGCCGTCCTCTGTCTTTGGTGGCGATGCCTGTGGCGATGCTGTTTATTATCGTGTTTTTCGCTCAACGGTGTGGCGATGCTATTTATGCCCGTATTTTTTTTTCCGACGATGGTCCTGTTCACTGGCGCGCAAGCTCGCCTCGGGTGGAGGTGACGCGGGCCGTGCTCAACCAAGGGAAGCGATTTGTGGCGGTGATGGCCTTGGACACAGGTGAGGACCGACTAGTTACATCATGCTTGCCGTTTACGTTTCCAGACCCAGCTATATAGTAGGCTCTAGAGGAATTCTTGGGGTTTTTTTGGGAGACGATAGCAGATACTGGTACATATATACGATATATGTAGGGGGTAATGTAATTTACTTATTTAAATAATTATTTTTATTTTTTGGGGGGCGCGGGGGGTGGTAATTAAGTATTTTTGCGCAAGAGGCACGCGATATTGACGTAATAGTATACGATATATACCTGGTAGGTGGTGGTGTGGGGATGAACTTGCAATTAGTTTTTTTCCACGTTTGGGGGAGGCGATATTACGTAAGGACACACGCAGTACCATCCAGGATTTACCTGGCAAAATGTGCAAACTTGAACTATTTTTTAGCGACAGGTATATTATAGCGACCTAAAAAATGACAAGCGTGGTCTTTTCAACAACCTAGGGTTAGGGTTAGGGTTGTTCATCCTGCTGCGCACGTTTATTAATAGTACATGTCCCCACGCTGCTCTTCGGACGCATGTTCTGCCACAACAGCTTCGTGTGGCCGATCCTGCAATGGTCACGATTTGTTTCCGACACCGCTTCCCTCTGAACCCTCCCAAAGATCTTAACTTGGGTCTCTTGGTTCCCTTGTGGACACACGTGACGACTCGGCTAAATTATGCTTGCCATTTTGTGTGCCCACGCGCAGCTATCACTGATGGCAAGCACGGTACCATGGAGGAGTTACATGGTAGAACTGAAACACAATTAAAATTTGCATGGTTCCATTTATTTCCTTGTGTGCGATGGTTCGGATGCAGACACGGGCCTGAAGGACGCGGTGGAGGTATCAGCGGACGCGAACGGCTTCCTCCGGACGTTCCCTCTGCAGGCTCTTCTCTCCGCCCAGTCTCCCCGGGATGTGGCGTCCTCTCTGCCGCCCATCTTCAGCCACTTCCAGCAGAAGCTCAAAATCAGCCCGGTGCGGAAAGAGTACTGCAATACTTTTGTTCACCTGTTCATCAGGACTTAATTGGCTTGCCTTTTTCTCCTTTTTCTAGATGACTCTGTGCTTGGCTGTCGAAGTTGCTACTCGTCTTGGCACTTGGAAGAGTTGAGCTGTTGTGGGTAAACATGGCAGGTGACGGGTGGCCTTTGGGCGGAGTGCATGCCTTTGCCAACACCGCGTGCATGGCCGTTACGTGCGGTGGACCGCGACGTTCGTACTCACAGGGTGTCGTTTTGTTGTATATGATAGGCTGTTCACGAACATAGTGCCGTATATGACGCTGCGTATGCGAACTTGTTGGCTGCAGAACTACAGTACGAGTAGGCTGGAGATTGCGACCAGGACGAGTAGTCTGGAGATTGCGACCAGGACGAGTAGTCTGGAGATTGCGACCAGGCGGGTATATATATATTGTAGATATTATATTTATTTCTTGTTGCGTTTTCCCACCGGTTTGCCACCCTCCTCGTGGACCTGGTATGCTGTGCTCAACGTTTGCGGTCGCGCCGGGATGTTGCAGCTGTAGCTGTTGACCGTTTTGGAACCCAGAGAAACAAACTAATTGTATGTTTTTGTCATATATGTTATTGTAACATATACTATTGTTTGGTCTTATAAATTGTCTACGATTAGTGAATAATGCTTACCTGCTCTTTTGCACTCAGAGATAGGGACCAAACGTATACTGTACCTGGTATATATATTGCCTTATGAGCTGTCTACGAGTAGCGTGAGCTCGCAGCAGTACGAGTAGAATCTTGCGGCGCCTGTGTCGCACGACTCTTTGCACTGTATTTCCGACTCTTAAGTTTGTCATAGCCCGCAGTCAAGCAATAGTCGATGCTGTATTCGTCCTTTACGATCGTCACGTTTCCCGTCTAAAGTCCCCAAAGACCCAAAGGGTTGGTATTTTGACCGGTTGACGCTTGTACGCCGCGCCGCGGGTTCGAAACCCCAGGACAAGACGTACTAGAAAATGTCCGCACATCGAACAGTTGGATCATCTAGCTGTATCTGTCGTTTTGGTATGTTGTGCAAGATCTGTGTAGTACAGATCTTTCCCTGCAAACATGTGCTACATCATTCAGATCACACGGCTCTCACCCGGAAGCATGATCTATAGGACATGCAGATCATACAGACCAGGGACCTGTTTCCCCTACAATATATGGATCATGAATAGGGATCTGATATGATCTGATCTGATCTGTCCGAGGTGTGAACAGGTCGCCATAACTTATTTCCTTCGTCGGATAACCCTTGCTTTAACCGATCCCGCTGCCTGCGTTTGCTTGTCGTGTTTTTCTGGCGGCTGTTCAACGCAGCGTTACAAGCCTGCGCGAGCCGCGCAGCTGATGGAGAGCATCAGCCGGGCCTTTGCCCAACAGCTGTCCTTTTGCCTCGGAGACACGGTAAGCGAGCATTTTCTCATGTGGACCGGACCGGGGCGTGCGCTTGACCCAGCCCTTGCGGCAGATATGCTAGGACATATGGTATCGTGACGTAGGGTAGCTCCTTGACATGTCCCACATCCCGGTAGAAACGCACAATACTCGTAGAGGGCTATCGGTACACAACTTTCATCGTATACTATTCTGGCATCCCAATATCCTGCTACTAGACATGCAATTTCCCATAGCACTCCCCAACATATCTCGCGTCCGTTTCTTGCTATATACAAACATCATAATGATGAAAGGCTGAACGTCTTTGTATCACCCTGTTGACCCTGGTACTAACTAGCACTAAGGGGAGTCGCCGGCCTCTATCCTTGATGAGGACGTACACACCCCTTTCTGACGAAAGGACTAGACGTAGTGTGGTAACACGCGCGATCGGAGTATCACACACACACAGCTCGCAGAGATGAGTTTCGACGAAATATTCGATCTCACAGCTGCAGTGTATTTTTATGTATTTAATGAAAACATGAATCAACAGTGTAGCACATCGATAACCGCGCTTGCACTTGCCCACGCGTCACGGCGGCCTCGTAGCCGTCTGTGACACGTCGCTTTACGCCTGGCAGCTTCCTGCCTAAAGGACCGTAATCTACACGTCGGCGACACGTGCAATATCGTCTCCTCGCATCCCGAGAATAAGTAACTACCTGGTATACAACCCCTAATTAGTAAATTAACGAGTTGTAACCCCCCTAGTATTGTATCCATCCCGGCATGGGTGCGAGGGTCTATGGTCTCAAGACTATAGCTATGCATCATATAAGTACACCCCCCCAATACTGTATTTCTCCCCTTCACCTATTTTTGGCTTTTTTGCTGTCTGTTGTTGTTGTTGTTGTTGTAATTTTTTGGTGCAAGGGTGGGGACGCGGACAAGCGGAAGGGGCTCATGTCCATGGCGTTCAGCGACTTCGCTCCTTTCATGGCCGATGTTGATGAGGCCTTCAAGACGTGGGACAAGGTGACGATTCTGAAACTGTCAAATGTATTCTGAAACGGTCACGTATTCGATTGTGTGTCCATGACACGCCGTACGGCAAGGCATGAGACTAGGTAGCGGTTTACGAAACTGTCGAACGTATAAACGTTCGCGTGTGTATGACACATCGTGCAGCAATATATGGGATAAAGTGAAATATGGGATAAGGTGACGCTCCTGAAACTGTCAAACGTATTCAATTGGGTTTAGATGACACGCTTTACGGCAAGATATGGGATAAGGTGACACTTCTGATTCTGTCAAACGTCTTCGATTGCTTTTCTTAAGACGCGCCGCACAGCAACGCATGGGATACGGTGCGTGAAACTGTCTGACGTACTCGTTTGCGTGTCCATGACACACCGCACAGCAAGACATGGGACAAGGTGACAGTTCTGAAACTGTCAGACGTATACATATTCAACTGCGTTTCTGTGACACATCGCGCAGCAAGACATCGGACTAGGTAACGTTCGTGAAACTGTCAAACGTATCATATTCGAGTGCGTTTCCGTACATGACACGCCGTGCAGCAATGGCGGCACTCTCGAGCGGTTTCGTCTTGAACGTAAAGTTGGGCCGCAAGATCTCCTGTAATATATACATTTATTTTTTCTCTCGCTGTACGCCTGTGATTACACACACCCCTGGAAGCGCTGACTGTATGTGCGGCGGACTCTTCCTTTCGTGCATTTCGCGGAGATTCGTCCGCGGTACTCTCATGAGCACTGCAGCCCTAAGGGCAGAACGGCGGCCGACATCCTGCGCACTGTTTTTTGGCAGTGCATGGAAACAACTTTTTCCTGATGTTGCTCCGTTAACGCATCTTCTCGCAGTGCCGAAGAGTCCACGTTTGACCAGTAGCGATCGGGCGCGTCTTTCAAGCCGTGGTGCGACTATTCCAACCCTCGAGGAATCGCGGAGCCTTGCGCGCTCCAGCGATCGATTGGTTCGATTCTTTCTTGGGCCACGCTTCGTTCGTGCACTGGTGTAGCTTTGCCTTTGTAGGGAGAGCCCTGGCCATGCGTCGCCTTTTCGAACCCTAGCCCTAATCCTAACCCTTGGTGGAGTCCTGGCCATGGTCGGTCTTTTCTAACCCCAGCCCTAGCCCTAACCGCTGCCTTCAGAGAGAGTGCTGGTCGCAGTTTGTATTTTCTGTCCCTAACTCTAGCCCTAGCCTTAGCTCTTGTCTTCAGAGAGAGCCCTGGCCATGTTTGTTTTTTCTAACCCCAACCCTAACCCTAACCCTAACCCTAACCCTTTATAGAGTCCTGGCCATGGTTGTTCTTTTCTAACCCTAACCCTAACCATTACCCTTGCCATCAGATTGATTCCTGGCGATGGTTGATTTTTTCTAACCCTAACCCTAGCCGTTGCCTTCAGAGACAGTCGTGATCATGGTTGGTCTTTTGTAAGCCCAAGCCTAATCCTAGCCCTCGACGCGTCCGATGTCCGCACGACGACCTTGATCGTTGATTCTTGCGCAGGAGTACAAGGCATTTGCGGCGTTTTTCTCGGAGCATTGCAAGCGTCGCATGACGTCGAGGTCCAACGCCCTCGGGAGCAGCTCGGGCGCGTCCCTCCTAGAAGCCCTCCACTGGGAACACCCGCCCTTAAAGCAGAGGGTGGGGGAGGTTTCCGGCTTCCGGACGCAGCACGAGAACCTGCGAGGCGTTCTGCAGACCGTTCTCAGCGACGACGACAGATCGGCCGTGGCAGAGGTGATGGAGATCAACGATTTTGAGGAGACGGTAGTCAGTCACACCTTTAGGGACTGCCACACTAATACTAGTACAGTAAGGCTAGACCGACGTCCGTCACAGGCCTGCCCTTCCGTCTCCTGACACCTTTGATGGACGCGGTTGTGCAGGGTAGGGCAGGGTGTTTTTTTTTGTAGCGATTTTTTTGTGCCGCGATTCGCCGGTCCAACTCATGAGAATGCGGTTGGGTGTGTATCCGAACGCTGCCTCTTTGTGTGTGTCATATCGGCGGTCCAACACAGGAGGGTGCGGTTGGGTCGTGGCGGAGGTGGTGGAGATGGTTGTGCCGGGTAGGACAAGGGTGTTTTTTGTTTGTGCCGCGATTCGACGGTTCAACACAGGAGGATGCGGTTGGGTGTGACTCCGAACGTTGCCTTTCTGTGTTTGCCAAGCATGGAAGGTGTTGTGCTGTGCATGTGCGGCAGGCGGCTGCATGCGTTATTTTTGGACGCCAGGCTCTTCGTGTCCTTCTGAACCGCTTCTGGGTTGACGAGTTTCGGTTTGTTGGTTTCCTTTCGCAGGTTGACGAAGCTTACGCCCGGCTACCGGGGTCGGACGTGCTCGACCTCGGCACGGAAGGTGCTAGGCGATGGGCGGAGGCGAGAGAGGCGTACGACAGGAGGTGACCCAACTTTACGGTTTTTATTAGTATTGATTAAGACACCTCAGGTGTAAGATGGAGAGTTTGTTTGAACCCCCAGACTTTATCTCGGAACAGTAAAAAAAAATACGCCCCAGCTGTGAGATCGAAGATTTGTATTTATTTTGTTAGCTCTGAACCCCCAGATTCTCTCTCGAAAATTTTGCTCTCTCTCGAAATTTTCACTCTCTCGCGAAAGTTTTACTCTCTCGCGAAAAGTTTACTCTCTCGCGAAAAGTTTGTGCGGCTGCTTCAATCTTTTGTTACCCGTTCGGCACATTACACAATGTTAGCCCTTGGCTTTTTGCTGCCGGTGCCCGCGTGCACTTTCTCGTCTGTTACTTTTTCGCCACTGACACTCGCCAATTGCTGTAACACGGTGCGCATCTCCTCTGCTTGTGGTGCACTGGGCCCAGGGGCATGCGTGCCCGGAATCCGGGTGTACTATCTCCTCGGGGAGAAACATGTTATGTACGATTCAAACGTGGCATCATTTTCCATAAAATACTTGATCTTTTTCAGTGCGTGTGAATTTTTTCGCTTCGAGATACCCCTTTGACTCTTGTCATATTTATGCCTTCTTTTGTACGCGCTGAATGCGCGCCATTTTTGTGGTTTGAACTTTTATGCCTTCGTTTGTATGCGCTGAATGCGCGACCTTGTTGTGTTCTGGATGTTTATGCTTTGTTTGTATGCTCTGAATGCGCAACCTTGTTTTATTTTGGGCGTCTATGCCTTCATCTTGAATGCGCTGAATGGATGACCTTGTTGTTGTTTGGTTTACCGCGTCTCTTAAGGTGGATGGTCTTGAAGCAAGGGTGTCCGCTGTACTTCCTTTTCCGCGTTTGTGCCTTTTCGACTTGTGATGTTGTGGCTTCGTGTGTATGTATTGAATACACGACGTTGTTGCGTTTTCGGACGTTTTTGCCTTCGTTTTGTATGCGCTGAATGCGCGACCTTGTGTTTTGGACGTTTATGCCTTCGTTTTGTATGCGCTGCATGCGCGGCCTTGATGCGGTTTTGACGTTTATGCCTTCGTTTTGTATGCGTTGAATGCGCGTCCTTGTTGTATTTTAGATGTTTAGGCCTTCATTTTGTATGCGCTGAATGCGTGACCTTGCTGTGGTTTGTTTTACCGCGTCTCTTAGGGTGAGTGGCCTCGAAATGTGGGTGTCGGCGCTACTGCCTTTTCCGCTGCAAGATACCTCTTCGATTCTTGTGACGTCATTGCCGTTGTTTTGTATGCGTCGAATGCGCGACCTTGTATTTTAGACGTGTATGCCTTTGTTTGGTATACGCTGTATGCGCGACATTTTTGTGTATTGGGCGTGTGTGCCTTCTTTTTTGTATGCGCTGAATGCGCGGCCTTACTGTGGTTTGGTTTACCGCGTCTCTCAGGGTGGATGGCCTCGAAGCGAGGGTGTCGGCGCTACTGGAGGGAAGGTTGCGCGCGGCGAGGACAGCGGAGGAGATGTTCCGGGTCTTCGCCAAGTTCAACCCGCTCTTCGTCAGGCCGAGGTGAGAGAACGCCTGCGTCCGCGGTACGCTTTCTAGCGTTCAGGTGAAGGTGATACCAATGAGCCGACAACCCCTTTGTCTGCGACTGTTTCGTGTGCCCAAAGCTATTGGGGCGTGAGTGAGCACAGCAGTAGTGTTCTACGACTTGGCTGAGCTTCGGCACACTGGTTGAAAGTCCACACCAACCACACGAGTATTTTACCAGGCGGTCGAGAGTGTTTACGACTTCGTCCAGCTTCGACACAGTGGTTGACACTCAGCACTTAGTCTCGTTACATCTTCATTTTGAGTATTTTCCCAGGCGCTTTCCGACAGTACGTAGTGTTTACAACTTGGCCGAGCTTCGACAAAACCGTCGACAGTCCACACGTAGTCGTTATCGCACATTGATTCTGGGTATTTTCCCAGGCGCACGGAAGTGTTTACGACTTGGCCGAGCGTTGAGAAAATTGGTTGACATTCCACACTTAGGGTTAGGGTTATATGGGGTCAGGGTCGGGGTTAGGGTTTACACTCAGTACATTTCAACCATTTTGTCGACTGGGCCCAGGTGTATACGTTCAGCCCTCCTTCCTAGTGTGCAACATCGCAGCGAAGCGAAGCGTTGCAGACTGCTGCTGGACGGCAAGGATTTGCAAGCGTGTGGCCCGGGCTTCTGCCGCCTTTCTGCACCACCCGCCTTTAAAGCGACAGAATACAATCAGCCAACCCAGCAACCAACCAACCGCACAATCAACCAATCAACCAATCGTTCAACCAAAGAGCCAATTGATCAGTTCAAACAACGGACCTACCAATCAGGTTGACCACACGGCCGTCCCCTCTGTAGCTGCTCTTTTGAGTGTCGTTTCATTTTTGGTCAGCATACTGTGGTTGCGGTACCCATCGGGGCAGCTGCTATCCGCCCTGATACCCTTGGAAACGCAATACCCAGTGTACCACGCATGGTAGCACACATCACGGATAACCATTTGACCTTCGACAATATTGTCACCGGGTGTGCTACCGTGGAGGTGTGCGCTATCTATATACTTCGAAGTATGGGTAATATGCTATCGTACGTGTTGTACGGTACTGCCCGGTTGTTGGGCGGCGCTGGAATGCCGCGGGTGCTGTCCTGTCGGCTGCTGGTTTGTGGTGCTGATGACTGACGGCACGGTTTGTTTTGGTTGATCAAGACATACGGTGCTTTTGTCATTTTGGGGCTCGCACGAGTGGCTACCCTATTTCTTAGCATTTCTTAGCATTTGCAAGGCTCCCGTTCGGGACGTGGCTGGCTTGAAATCCCTTAGTGTCGCAAGTTAAAAAAGCGGGAACGTAGGCGTTGTAAGCCAGGTACGACGTATCCCTTAGTGTCGCAAGTTAAAAAAGCGGGAACGTAGGCGTTGTAAGCCAGGTACGACGTAAACATCTCTTGAAACCTAAAGGAAAAACAATCACCCATCGCTCAAGGAATCGGGCGAGTAACATAATATTATAACACAGGTACACCGTAAACATCTCTTGAAACCTAAAGGAAAAAACAATCAGCCATCGCGCAAGTAGTCGGGCGAGTAACATAACATTATTGCATCGACCAGCCCAAACGGGCTCGTATTAGCAATCTTAACCTTGTGTGCTTTTCGGCTTCAGTATATACCACCGCCGCCTTGAAATTTGTGTGTAGCGCGGCGCAGAGTCGTTTACGCGAGTGGTCTTCACTCGGTAGTTACATAACACCTGGTTGTGAAAACGAGGGGGTACACCCCCTACCTTATAGCCTTGGTCGGTTGTTGTGTGTCCACGTTGGTCTAAGTATCGCTGTTTATGCCTGAAGACATGGTTTGTTTTTACCCCCTTTACCTTAGCCTTGGTCAGTTGTTGTGTCCATGTTTGTGTACGCATCGCTGTTTATGCCTGAAGACATGGGTTGTTTTTACCCCCTCTACGGAGGCCTTGGTCGCTTGTTGCGTCCATGTTCGTGTACGCATCGCTGTTGATACCTGACGACATGGTTTGTTCTTGGTTGTGTGGCATTTGCTCGCGTCCGTTACCTTGTTGCATGGCAGGATCCGCGCGTCTATCGCCCAGTTCCAGCAGGAGTTGATCGGGCACGTGAAGGAAGCCGTATCGGCCATTCAGGACAAGTTCAGGCACAGATACGAGGTGCGATTGTGTTTGGCGGCTCAGGCACCGCTATGAAGGCGCGATTCTTTGGTAGCACCGTTCCCTTGGTACTGCGGTGTGAACGTTTTTTTTTTAGTTGTGTTTCTTTCATCGGGACGCTTTTTTAGCTGTTTTACTGTAGTATATTCTTCTGCTCCTTCTCATATCATTTGAAATGTTATATGGCACTTGCTACGGTACTGTAATACTTTATTCAGTATACTATCACCGTTTTTTTTCTGAGGATGATTACTTAAGGAGCTCTATACCTCACCCAGAAAGTGATGTTTGAGTAAACTGAAAGTGCAACCGGATTATCAAACCCATGGCCTAGGTTTAGAAAAAATACATATTGCAAAACAATAATATGACATTCCGACGCCCGACGCTTTTGGGTTAAGGAGCCCCGTCATGAACAAAATATTTTGGCCAAAAATTGCTATACTAATAGTAGTATTACTAGTATTACTAGTATTAATACCTCTATTTTAGCGCGCGTCAGATGTACCTGGTGTTGGATAATATCTGTTGGATAATATCACCTCAGTGCTGTCGCGTACTGCTTGCGTCATTTGACAACCTTGCCGCCGTACAGGTTTCCGAGGCGAAGGCGCTGTCCTCCTTGAGGGACATCCCACCGGTCGCCGGCAAGATCTTGTGGGCGAGGCAGATGGAGAGGCAGCTCAGGCTGCTGAGCGTGCGCTTGTCCGACGTTCTCGGCGACGGGTGGGAGAACCACGTTGACGGCCGGCCGTTGAAGGCCGTGTGCGACGAACTGCTCAGGAACCTCGACACGCAGAGGTGCGTAGGGGAAACCAGTAGACCTAGCCACCTGGCCGCGCGGATCTTGGCGAGTAGTTTTTGCGCCCTCTCATTGGCCGAGTACGAGGTGGTGGTCCGCAGACAGAAATTTGTCGGAATAAAAAAAACAAAACGCGGTCGCCCGTTTTTGGCCCGTTTTGGGTCCGGGTTAGGGTCCGGGTTAGGGTTAGGGTTAGGGTAAGGGGTTGGGTTGGGTCTACGCCCGTACCTTGATCCCACGATGGGAGGTCCTTCCTAGCGTGCAAACGATCGTATCAAACGAGAAATTTCTCAGCTTTCTGCCCCCAAAGATCCGCGCGGCCAGAACGCTAGGTAAGCTCGGGGAAACGGCCTTCATTTGTTGCTTGCCTTAGTCGTGAGACCATTGACCATGCGTCCCTTTCGAGACGGAGTACCGACACGCAGAGGTGGGGGGTTCTTTTTGTTTTCCGTTGGCACGCAGAGGGGGGAGTGCGCTTTTTCGTTTCCGTTCCAGGTTTTCTAACATGTCGGACAGATCCCGATCTACTACTGTAGATCATCTATATCTTGTGTCTGTCGTTATGGTATGCATATGTTGTGCGGGTCTGTACATGATAGTGCAGATCCAACCCAGGAAGCGTGCTCGATCACGATTTATTGTAGATCATCTACAGTAGATCTTATTGTTCGTTATAAAGGCTTAACCACTGAGCCACTCAGTCAGCGCTGGTTTAGCCTTTATAACTAACACATATATATATCGTTA
The DNA here is from genome assembly GCA_037833945.1 of Alaria marginata. NCBI lineage: Eukaryota > Phaeophyceae > Laminariales > Alariaceae > Alaria > Alaria marginata. The sequence continues at coordinate 2,544 of JBBMKB010000232.1, read as the reverse complement.
TGATATGGAAAAGTTGCGCGGGTCTGTATATCATTTCTGGTAGTGCATATTCAACCCAGGACCGATGCGCTATTCATAGATCATGCAGATCATGCGGCTCCCACGCGGCAACACGATCTACAGTAGATGGTGCAGATGCATGAGGGATACGTCTGCCCTGAAAGGTCTAGATCGTTACTGAGGGTCTGACCTGCCCGATATGTGAAGTGCAAGTTTGCGAACACGAGGTTGCCGGACCAAAATCGCGATTTTTTAAGGGTTGTCCCTTTTCCAACCCCGAAAATGATCTCCTATTCCAATGCCAAGGGTTTTGTCCTCGCATCGGGAGTACAGTTCTAACAGGGTTAATTGCGTTCTGATCGACGCGGGATTTCCGTCGGGAGAAACGGCGTTCCTGGGCAGTGGATCGGGGCTAGTAGCACGTTGAGCCGCTCCCTGTGAACTGACTGTGAAAGCGGCACAACATCGTGATCGCGAGCGGCAGGCGCTCGGTATTAGGGTGTAGTGTCCCCTATTTGCTTATTGTAGGTTTGGGCGGCTGTTGTTCCAGCACGTGGACAAAACGACCAGGGTTTCGACTACACTAGAAGTACGCGCTTGGTTTTTCCTCTTTCCTAGCTATTTACGTCGCTACCGGTGTGAGCAGTAGCAGTTTCAAGAATGGCTCCTTGATCGACTTATCGGTTATCGGACACCGTTTTGATCAGTACTGCTGTGGTAGTTCATGATACGTTGTTGTTGTGACGCATGAACACCGTTCACCGCTGCTCATGCGTACCAGGTGGTACGATGCTTGACTGTGGTGCTGTGTTTCTCGCGGGCAAATGTGTCAGGAGATGACGGTGCGGTCTGTGACGGACGGCCGCGGAATATACTAGTTTTAATGTGGGATCTCGTAAAGGTTTCACTGACGGTGCGGTGTGTGACGGACGGCCGTCTAGGCGTAATGTACTAGTTTTAGTGTGGAAGCTCATATATGTGTGACTGACGACGCCCAATATTTTCCTCCCCTGGCATATTTTCTTGCGGGCAGGGTCTACCGGCAGTGGATGGACGAGTGGACGTCGCACAACGACGAGACAGTCCACGATCACCTACTCCTCAAGGTAAGTCAAACCCGCTATGCTGCACTCGGAGCAGTAGTTTAAGTATGATAGCAAGGCCGCGGTAGCGGGGGCGGTGGGGTGTACTCTTTTCATGCACAGCTGTAGTCTTAAGACCATATACCCTCGCATCCCTACAATGCCGGGATGGGGCGCGTCGGGGCACCCCAATGTTCATTCCTACCAGCTTAACACACAAACAATTCGATGGCGGCGTAGCACGCGGAACTATTGAGCACAAAAGGTTTGGGCTTGCAAGGCGATAGCAAGGCAATAGGGTAGCTAATCGTGCGAGTGACCCTGAAGCGCTGAAATCATACCTCGAGTGGGCCCTAAGAGTGTGCCCCCCCCCTGCCGTCGCCTTCCTCTCGTCCAGACGACATTTTCAGGCTGCCGTAGTCTATGCTGTCCTCCGTCGGATGCGGAAATTAGTTGTTGTCTTGAGTTAGGGTTGGTCCAAACGAACGCAAAAAATCACGAATCCTGACAAAAAGTCACGATTTCCTGACATTTTGATGTTTTGAAATTCTGAAATGTCACGCATAAAAGTAACTAAATCGCGTTTTTTTTGTCAGGAATTCCGACATCAATTTTGTATGGAAAAGTCAAAACGATTAAAAGTCCGGATTCCTGAGAAATACCACGATTTGCGAAAATGTCACTTTTTTTTAGTCATGAATTTTCTGACGCTTTTTTGCTTTGTTTTTGTCGTGCAGTTGCTGGCTGGTTTACTGGCTAAAACACCCGAAAAAACATCGACGAAGCGTGACATTTAGCGTTATGGGGAGTTCCGGCTTTACCTTTTACGTTATACTTGGTACATCATTGGGGGTTCCAGCTGTAATTTTCAGGGTATTGCGCCTCAAAAGGACGTTCAGGTATCATAGGTGTCGGTCCAAATCGGTGGTGCTGAATGTACTCTCGTGGACTGTCGCTTTTGCGCGCGTGTCTCAGGTGGTGCAAGACAGGAAAGGACACCCGACCCTCGCCATCAACTTCGACGACAAGACCACGCAGCTCTTCAAAGAGGTCAGTGCTTGCGATAACCTCCGTGGACACTGTTACTATAGTAGCCCGTTTGAGACGTGAGAGATGAAAAAAACGCCGAAAACAAACGACGACTACAGCACGAACCACACGAAGCAGCCCGGGCCACTGGGGTGGGGGGTGTTCCCAACGTGCAACGTAACAAATTATTTTCCTAGACGGGTGGTAAGACTTCGTCTCTCGCTGTTTAGGTCGCCGTATCTGTGTCCCAAAATATTTAATAGATACCAAGTAGTCCCGTTGTTGCTCACGTCTGGATCGGTTTGGGGCGCATGTACTGCACATACCACATTTTTATTTTATTTTTTCCCCATCCCATCGTACCAGGTAATATCTTTACACTTTTTTGTCCAGCTCCCTCTCTTTTGGTACCTCAGGTGGGGGGCCACAGAGC
>JBBMKB010000121.1:0-17912 GCA_037833945.1 Alaria marginata | reverse complement strand
GGTTCACCCGCCCCCCCCCCCACCCGCCTCGCCCCTGCCTCCACCATCCGGTTGAGTTGGCCGTGTGTTTTGTTTGCGTGGGTGTTTATTTTGGCAGCCTGTCACTGATTGGGCTCTCGCATAACTTTTTAAAGCTGAAATGTTATGACTCACCCTCCCCCCCTTGCTCTTATCTCCCTAATCCGGTTGGGGGCGTGTTTGTTTTGTGTGGGTATTTTGTTTTGGTGCAGAGCGTGTTTTGCTTTGGAGCGTATGGGTGTTAGTTTTGGCGCGTAGGGTTCTTGTTTTGGCGTGTAGGGTGTTTGTTTCGGCGCGAAGAAGGTTTTGCTTTGGCAATGTTTTCGGCAGCCAAGTCGCTGGTTCGGCTCTCGCAGTGGAGCTGCCGCCCTGATTTTATCACAGGTACCCGGATCTCCAGTAGTGAATTCGTGGACACTGATTTATGAGGGGTTCCGTATCTCCAGTAGTTACTTTGTGGACATAGAGACAGTGTCAGTGCGCACTCGTCATTTTTTTTGGGTTAGGTGGTACATCTTTATAATACAGCACTGTATGTTGGGCCGTGAGAGCTGTAGTACCCACGGAACCGTGGCCCTGCCTGTTGATAATCCTGTGTACGAGATGCGAGCTATTGGTGAAAACTAAAGCACTGTCAGGTGCTTGCGGGAGGGTGTCGGCGATACACCATCCCTATAGACGTGTCTTCGTCATGAGCTCCATCGATAACTTCGCCAATACCTGGTACCAGGTACAATGTAAGCCTGCCCCCTCGGCTTTCGACACGAAACGGGCGGGTTCTTTTGAGATTCGTACGACGTTTTTTTAAGGAGCATGCCGGTACCTGGTAGCCCATGTAATGGCGGAGCTCCGTTGCATTTAATATTTTGGAGCATGGGTAGCAAAACCCGCAGGTGTGAAGCATTCTCATTATCTTGTGTGTCCTGGACCATTCTCAGCGTCTTGTGTCCTGAAATAATTATAATTAATCTTTTGTCCTGAAAAGTTCCCACCATCTTCTGCCTTACAGAGGTGTTGATGACTTGCCCCCTGGTACGATAGACTCGACTATCGTCTTTTATAAATACTGTTGTAGGATGGCACGCAATAGATGCAACCCATCGAACAAAACGTTATCGAACAAAAACATTTTCGACCAAAAACGTTTTTTCCTTGTTGGATCCATGCACAGCGGCCAAAAAAACGACGACAGTAGTATATACGTACTTGTGGTGCGATCTAACCAACAGTCTATTAATAGGGAGATCGTGCAGCAGTGCTGTAGTACTGTATCACAATGCTGTGCGTGCCGTAACAGCTCCTTTGACACAACCCCTACTTCCCCCAATCTACCTCAGTAGCGCGGGATGCTTCGTATGGACATCACCGCCGTAATCTCACTTCCATTTTCGATGTTTTTCCCCCCCCTCTGAAGTCCCAAATGGGTTATCATACCGGGCGCGCGCAACTCGCAGTAAGCCGACGAGATAGCCCCGGGGCGAACGAGTACAACCGCACACCACTATATATTAAAGGGCGTAAAAACATTTTCAATAGCAAATTAATATGAATACCCGCCGAGCAATCGTGCTTCGTGGTTACAGCGTCTCAGTAACGCCGTACCGTGGGCTCTTCGATGGTAGCTCCCCTACTACAAAAATTGGTGCTCATCGTGGGGGCAGGTATTCAACGGCTTCCATCCCCACCACGCTGGACATTGCCTCGTTTGCGATGTCCTCGAACATTGCCCATGCCTCTTCTCCTTCTGGAGCATCCCTGTCAGGAACCAAAGCAACCAACCGCGAGCAGATCGAAGCGAATTTAGTTGGCAGCGATCAAACATATGCGCACCCTGACGGGGCCAAAGCGGATGCATATAGTTGGCGGCGACAATAAACATATGCACCCTGGCGGATCAAGGCAATTCACCACCGTTGCTTCGGTTGGGAAGAAACGTTAACGTTTGGCGCACATCTGGGGAATGCCGCACTGCGTTGACTCTGGAGTACAAGCCTTTGAGATTCAACCCACAAGATTCTACAACAAACCAAATACCATCCGGATGATTATGGTTTCAACCCCCTCAAAGGGTACAAGTACGAGCAGGTATTTACGTAAGTTAACTTTCCTACAAGTTTGCGAATCCTGTTGGAAGAAGGGACTGATCTGCGATATTATACAGAGTGCGCAACAAAACGATGCTGACTATGATACGACGGATGGACGGGTACATGACTGACATATAATCGGGAAGAAAACATTGAAGACGGGGAGGTAAGGGATTTCGGTCGGTGAACAAAAAAACGCACCTACTCGCAGCCCGTGCGCTCTTGGCGACTTTCCCTTCCGTGTCATCCCGATCTTGAAGGATGAAATCGTAGCCCACCATCTCCTTCACCTCCCCTTCTGCAGTCGGGTCCGCCGCAGCATCCTTCCCCACCTCTATTGCAGCACTTGTTGGTTCCTGCTCGTGTCCGCTATGTACCGTTACACCCTCGTTAGGCTCCGCGGCACCCGACCCCTCCCCGATTCCAAAAATTCCGCCAAGCCACGAGCTCGCCTTCTTAGCCCCCCCCCCCCCCTCGCTCCTCACGTCACCATTGACGACCGCTTCCTGCCCCTCTCCCCCCGATCCTTCGGCCTCCGCCCGAGCTTTAGCCTTGTTGGCGATAACCTTAGCGTACAGCTCGCTTACTTCGGCACTGCGCTCCTCAGCACCCCTTACCGCCGTGGGGTCGAACACTCCGGCAGGTGCTTGCTTCGTACCCCCTGCCGCCCCAGCCCCTGCCGTCCCGCCCGAGGCAAGTCCTTCCTCGTCATCGCCTCCAACGCCCAGCGGCGAGATTAGCCCCGCCTCGACCATGGTGCCTAGGTTCATTCCTCTGGGCACCTCGATTTCTTCGCCGGCGGGGTTCTCCCAGAGCACTTTCATTATCGGTCCGTTCTGACTCAAAAAGTCTTCTACGCTCATGCCATCTGGGACGTCCACTTCCATCGACACCATCTGAGACACGAGGCAATCACGACGAGGCAATCAGGACAGACGGCGGTTCAGCCAAAGGGCAGGATGGCGCAGGGAATTTCGTGTAGACAAGTCTGGATGTTTGAGACAGGGGGAATCACGGCAGACGGTGCTTCATCCAAAGATAATCACGGCGCAGATCCTTGCCTGGAGACACGTCTAGATATATTTACAACTTGTGTGCTGGATTAAACTCATCGCTTTTATTCCCCAGATCAACTCGCAGGAGCTCCACATTAAATTAATACCTTTTATTCTCCAGATCAACTCGCAGGAGCTCCACCCTCTGCTGTCCTCTGAGCACCGCCATTGATGACGCAATTCTCCGATACATTCGGTCATAGTTATTCACCCTCCTTCCTCCCGGTACATATAGGATAGGAGTCCACCAGTTAGCACCAACGACGACACCAAACTGCAAACCGGGTCTGCAAATAAACTTTGCGCGCCTCCACCCTGCTCCCGCTTGGCCCCCTGATCCTACCCCGACACAGGACATATCCCACCCGGACCTGAGCCCTTCAAAGTGACTCTGGGTGTACAATTCACCGCCGGCAGGACACACCAAGCACCCGTATGCCGCGCTGACCTGATCCACGAAAATCGAGGGGTTTCCACCAAACGGCCACAGACAAAAGCAAGATTCTAAAACCGGCATACGCCAGAGGGTGTGCAGATTTTTATTTGCATACCCGGTGTGCCCTTGGCGTCTCTCACCGCCAACCCCCGCAATAAATATCGTAGTTGTGAGATCAAATGGCTACTGCACGAGGTACACGTAAAGCATCGACCTCATCACCCACCCACCCCCCCCACACCCACCCACCCACTCACCTCGGCACCGATCATCTTGGCCACCTCCTCAGCCCCTTCCTCCCACGACTTCACGTCCGGAAGCGGCGCTTGTTCCGGTTCTTCGCCGAACAACTCCTCTAGCCTAGCGTCGGAGCCCTCCTGCACCAATCGATTTGCCATTCTTGCCTTCTTCAAGTTCTCCTCTGAGAACCTCTCGCTGTCATCGCCGGCGCACGGTAAATTACCGAAAAAGTAAAATAAGGTACAGTAGTAGTGATCTAACTACAGTAGTTGCCGGTTGATTAGTGCCGGTTACCCGCTATAGCGCCTGTGATGGGAATACCCAGTGACGGTATGACAGTATTTGGAGATGTGCCGGTTGGCGGTGTCGTGCTGGCCCATACCATACCGGCGCTACAGAGGGACCACTTCTGGGGCAAACGAAGGCTACGCTTAGATCGAGTGGCATGTAGGCCTGTGAGCACTGTATCAGACGAAGCCCATGCTTAGATTGAGTGGCATGTACGGCTTTAAGTTAGCTGGATCTCACGGATAGTTAATAGGTGGGCGGCGGAGTGAAGGCCAAACGTGGACTGTGAGTTGGGCTGTATTTTGTTAGGGTCATTTAGTAGTTGGGCGGCGGAGTAAGAATAGCACTAGACTATTGTAGTTGAGCCCCAAACGCGCCAGTCAGACGTAAAAACTAAACTAAATCCGCAAATTGTCGCACGCAACCAACTGTAATATCTGGCCAGCCAACAACTAATAAATAGAGCTGTTAATATAAATAGAACTGTTAATATAACTGTAGTAAAAGCCTTACAGTCAGCCAACTCGCACCCCCGAAACACCTATTAATAACCATATTAATAGCCACAACACAGCACTAGAGCCAATTAGATGCAAGGACATATTGCAATCCGTATAGTACCGCAAGAAACGAACCGTAGTACCTAGCGAACTACCTGGTAGTCTAATAACTAGTCTAATAACTAGGCTAATAACTAATGACTAGCCGGCGACAACAGTCAGTCAACTAACAGCCTCAGTGGTGTGGCATAGGAATCCATCCCTGTCATTGCAGATTACGTGGCCAGGCACGGTGCGGCTTTGTGGCATAATTTAGATCAGCTATTAGTCTAATAAAATAGTTTTAGCTGAAAGAGTGTGGATCGAAGAAGCCCCTACCGTACTGCAGGCAGTGCAATACTGCAATACTGCAGACAGTGCAACGCAAGACGCGAGGCTGCTGCATCATGCTGATGGCAGACTACTGATGCGCCAGGTACATGCCGGTAGTACTGCTGTAGCCGTCACACAAAAATAAACTAGAGGCTTGTCTACACGCACACCGAATATATGATCGGCGACAGACAAAGCCGGCTTGTCTGCCGAATGCCCAATCGGAGATAAACACCGCCGACTTGTCTACCGAATACGTAATCGGATACAGACTTCCTACCGAATTTGTGATCGGAGATAGACAACGCCAAAACGCGCGACGTAAGGGAAGGCTTTTGCAGGAATTGGAGGAGGCAGTAATCGGGTCGCACCTTGCGTCGTAGTCGTTCACCGCGTCCTTCGCGCCGGCAGCCGAGGCAACACCGGTGGCACTCCCCGAGGCCGCCTCTTCGTTCTCCTGACAAGAGCATTCCGGCAGGGGACAGAGGAACAAGAAGCATATTGAGACGACCAAGCAAGCATGTTTTCCTGGACTATGTAGGTATCGCGATGACACCACGGATTCCATCAACAACACATCGCACAAGAGCACCTATACACACAAAAAAACAGCTATCACGGATGGTTGCTTATAACAATTGTTTTACGTGTTTTTTTTTTATTCATAATATATTTTTTCGATCAATTTTTGTTACAAGTAGCACAATAAGAAGTTGAACAGATTTGATCCTGCCATACGACGCCAGAAACTAACCTCCTCCACCACGTCCGATGCTTCGCCGAACAGACCCTCAACACTCGCCAGCATCTTCCCATCGTTCGCTCCCTCCAAGGCCGCGCGTTCCATCGCCAAATCCGCTAGCCCTGGCGCCTCCCCCAAACCCCCGCCCACGCGCGACACCACTGGCGGCCCCACACCACGTTCGCGGTTATGAGACGGCTGCGATGCCCCCCCGGTACCAGCGACCGAGAACCGATCCATCGAAAACGCTCGTGCAAAAACGTCATCCTCGGGAGACAAGCACCCGCACACGGCGTCCGCAACGAGCTGCGCGGTTTTCGGCGCCAGCAGCACACCGTTTCTCCAGTACCCTCCAGCGACGAAGAGGTTAGGGCAGCGTGGGGACGCGCCAAGTACGGGGAAGGTGTCCGGGGTGACTGGGCGTAGCCCAGCCCAGGTGCGCTCCACTGCGAGGTCCGCTAGAGCCGGGCAGACCTTGACTGCGGCGTCGATGATCTGTTTCATCCCCGCCGGGGTGGTGTGCAGGCCGTACTCTCCCACCTTTGATGGACGGCAGGCAGGCAGGCAGGCAGGCAGGCAGGCAGGCAGGCAGGCAGGCAGGCAGGCAGGCAGTAGTAGCGCAACATAATCGCGTTTGATGAGTTTGAAGTTAACCTCTTTAGAACTGCATGCGCGTTTTTGGGGACAAACTACTTGGAATTAGTGCGGGATTATGTTTCAGGCAGGAAAAGGGTCAAGAGCGGAGCGGAAGATGGAACAGCAAGGATGAATACGTCCGGCGTTAACTTTCCAAGGCCATGTTGCCACTGTAACTCCTTTGTCATAGCGGGAGCCTTCCGAGTCGCTTGGCGATGTTCGCCAGGAGGGAACATACCCGTTTCTCTGTGTTACTCTTAATAGAGCTCCATGCCCACGGTCGTCACCCATTACCAACATAAAACAGACTTTGCATGCGCAAAACATCGTAAGTTGACACCGACCGAACGCGAAGCGCTATACACCGGTACCGCACTACGCACCGGCAGACTTGTAAGCACGCGGCTTCAGACACTAGACCTTGGGACACTAATTCAACATGCCTCACGCCAAAACGCTATCCGCGCCAGGCAAAAGCTTCACAGCATGACACGGCCAGCACGCAATGCAAAATGATCCACCCACCTCGACCGTGGATCCCGCGACGATACGACCATCCCGTTTGGGAATAATGTAGCACCCTTCGGCGAAAAACACGCGCGTTAAACCCAACCCCCCGCCTTGCTTCTGCGACCCCTCGCCGCGCCCGCCCTCCGGCTGCCTGAGCGACATCATCTGCCCCTTGTGCGGCACCATCGGCACCGGCATCAGCTCTCGCATCCACGCCCCCGCGGCGGACACTACGGCATTCGCGTGCAGTTGCCTTCCATCTGCCAAGACGACGGCGTCTACAGAGGACCCCTCGGCGCTGTACACAAGGCTGGCTGCGGCCGTTCTGGGGTGGAGAGCGAGAGGCGTGTCGAGCAAGAAGGGAGAGTGGAGCAAGAGGTATGCACAGCAAGAGGGGTGTACAGCAGAGGGGTGTACAGCAAGAAGAGCAAGAGGGGTGGTAAGCATGCCCATCGCGGAGGGTCGGTCGGCACCGGTAAACTACTGAAACCTAAATAGACAGCACCAAGCTAAAAGTAGGAAACTTAAACTTACCCTTGGAGAATCTCTACGCCAGCCTTGCCGCAGGCCTGCTCCAAGACCGTGAACATCCTTTGAGCGTCGATGCTCATGTCGAGAGGGAACCACCATGCCCCGACGATATCGCTCGAGAGAGACGGCTCCATTTCCAAAGCCTGGATTCATGGCGGACCGGGAAGGAGGGGGGGGGTAGGTTCAGGGTTAGGTTCAGGGTTAGGGTCAGGGTGAGGGTCAGGGTTTGGGTGACGCATAGGGTCGGGGTAAGGGTTATAGGGTTGGTACGAGGATGAGCTACAAACCGCTGAGATGGCCCTCGACTGCAAGCCGATCGAGCTGCCAACGACGAAAAGGCTGCACCCGGAAACGCTGAACAATAAAAGAAGAACCAGAAAAATCAGATACACGTGTAGAAAGGCGACACATGAGTACTCGCACATACGAATACCCAAATACCCCACGTTGTATTAAGATATGATCGTAATACCAGGTATCACACAGACGCAGCTTGATGTTTAGGTCTACAGCAGTGCCAGGCGTCAGCGGTGGCAGACAAGTTCTGTGATAAACTAAAAAAACTTATACCAGGTGCCTGGTACCTGGTGTCTTCTTCAAAATCAGCAGCTCTATGCACACATGGTTATACCGTACTGTACATACAGGTATAAAATGGATGATGTTTTGGCTGTATCAAGATATTTAGCATTATAGCTGGATCCACTATACACACATGGTTATACTGTACATGCAAGGTATATATATAGCAGTAACCGCTGTACATACGATACGTACGTATTTATAGCAGTAGCTCGATAACTTGACGACGTGGTGAGCGTGCTGGTTGGTGAATGTCGTGGGGTGTGTAGCGAATAACGAACGGCCAAAACGTGCAGACAACACTCACACCTCACGCTATATCATACTCGAAGTACGTACATATGATACATACGTGTGCGGCAACGACGAGGACACCGGCACCAACACCAACATCAACGCCAACACCACTACCAATATCATACCAACGCCAACACCGACACCGACACCGACACCGACAGCAACACCGCCGCTGCGTCCACTATCGAGGGTCGACGGGTCGACGGGCCATGCGTTTTTTTATGCGCGCGGGGAGGGGGGGGGCTTGGACGGCGTTTTCGACTCCGAGATCGTCAGAGGTCAGAGCACGAGCCATGCGCCAGTGGCACACGACAAGTGCGGTGCATTCAGCACAGGGTATTGCGACCGCAACATTCAAAAGTGAAATAAGTACGCAAGCACGCCGTATGTGTATCATATTCGTGCAAAGAAAAGTCGAAACTACAACATTCAAAGTGAACTACAGACATAGCGGCAGATTGCAGCAGTAGGACTGCTGTTCATAGTAATGAGGCAAGCACAGGTGTGGAAGTTGTAGCCGCGGGCCGGGTCGGAGAGGTTTTCAAATCTCACGGGTCGGGTCGGGTCGGGTCGGGCCAGGACGTTTTTGCAATTTCACGAGCCGGGTCGGGTCGGGTCGGGTCGGGTCAAGGTCGGGTCAAGGTTCTTCAACACAACCGACCCGACCTGAACCGACCCGTAAGGTTTGACTCGACCCGTAAACAGCCCTGTCTGTAGCCACTGACACTCATGTTGTTTATACTTCAACGTAAGCTCAAACAAAAAATAAGTCTAACCTGATCTCTGCCGATCCAATGAGCCTGTCCCCCCTCCACAGGCGGGCTCCATACATGAACAGCGTCCCCTTCAAACGCAGGACTCACGAAGCCTCCGCAGCTCCAGAAGTGCGTCTCAGCCTTCTCCCCCCCCAGCCCAGCGATAGACTCGATGCTCGAGACCCAATCGGCATACATTGACCGGCTCTGCAAGCACAAGTCCAGGTATGGCCCGCTGTCCAGCCTCTCAGCCTGAGGAGCGATCATGCCACCGGCTGCTTCTGCTGCTGCTTCGGAACGGCTGCGGGAGAGAACGGTTACTTGCCTCCCCCGTTTAGCCAGCTCGAGAGCCGTCGAGAGTCCAGCAAGACCTCCACCGATCACCACCACATCTTTATTGATGTTCACGCCAGAGGTATACCCCGACACCGCCATGTGCGGCTGCATAGCAGTCCATCTCGATTGGGTGCGAGCAGCAGTGGTACGAGGAATGATTGTGGTTGATGTCAGGAAAGCGCTGCCCCATCGCCCAGCGCCGCACGCGCACAGGACTGTGAGGATCCTGCCCGTTTTCCGCATAATGACGAACGACACAGAGGAGCCGCTCGTGTAGTGCTGGGTTGTGCCCCGTGCGGCACAGCCGGGAGAACGCAAAACCTTAGCACGAGCAGAGGTGTACGCCAGCTGTCAATGATGGGGGCGGACACTTCAGCTAGGGGGTATAGCCTGGGGAGACAAGAGCGCCGACGCTGCCACCTGCCACGTTTTGCCCAAGAGAGCAACTGGGAAATGGCCCCTAGGCTCCAATGCAAAAACGCCGCCAAAGTTACTACGAAACCCACGGCGACACAATATCGCAGCAACAAGCAACAAGCAGCGACACCAAGCAGCAGCGCTTCCCTTGAACACCGTAGCACTACTGTCAAGCAGCGAGGCTCGCGCAGGTCTAGGTGCTGTTGTTTTCTTGGTTGAGTATCATTCGCGTACTAAAATCATTGGAAGCACAAGCTTAGGGGGAGCTTAGGCAGAGGACACCCACCGCGGGGCAGCTTCTGCAGCTCACGGGGTTGGGGCAAAGATGGCCGGTGAGTCGGCGTTACGCCTTGGCTAAGCTACAGCATTGGTGGGCTCTGCAAGAGCACAAGTGGTGTTGCATAACGCCGGGATGATCCACTAGGTTTTGCGTTTTCCAGTGGGGTTGGATGTCCACGCTGCTGCAATATCGAGACGGGCAGTCGTTGAGGGTTTGGTGTGATCGGCCGCTGTTGTTGGAGGCGAGGGATGTTTGCACAGCCCGCGCTGCTTTAGGCGGAACAGCAGCACACCAACACCAACCAGCCTACCGTACATCTGGATATTTTGCTTTGTGCCCGCCACAGCTCGAATGAGTTTTGGAAGAACAAATCCAAGGTCCAGGGTACAACTCGAATGTTTTGCACCGATGTGCGTTACGCCAGGATGCATCAAAGCTGTGGTTCAAATGTATAGGCTGATGAGGGCACAGAACCACAAACCACAGACGACACCTCAATCCCAAAGATATGATACCGATCTTCGAGAACCTCTCGCTGTGGACTGGGATTTGTGAGCTGTTGCACGTGGACTGTTACTGCTGTTGCGACCACTGCTGTTGTAGCCACAGCTGACAAGTCTATCTCGAGATGCCCATGGGGCAATCACTTCCGTGCTGTGAGCTGTGACGCACCACGCATGTGTTCATTTAGGTTTGTGTTATCAAATATACCCGCACACGCCCTCCTTGTAACTCTGTCAGCAGAGACTTACCTTTTTCTTTTTCTTTTTCATCCTCCGCCGGAGGGGGAAACTAAAGCTTACGCTCACCACACTTCCACGTATTTTCATGTATACGTGTCGCGAGTCAATCGACAGTAATTCAATAGTATTCGCAATCCAGCGCTATTAATAGCTGGCGCATCGTCAGTTCCCGTGATAGTGACAGCGTGAGCTGTCTCTACAGACGGTTACCGTTACTACCAGGTATAGTACTACCGCAGCGCGACCTGCCGTGGTATACGGACGCCCGAGTATGTAGACCCGACTTAATCCCTGAGGATCAGGTGCGGTGGAGATAGTCACGCGGGAGGTCATCCCTCCGGGTGGTGTGGGACTTGCGTAAGCCCACCCTCTAACAAAACCCCCGGCCAAAAGAAAACAGCCTTCCGCCGGGCTTGGTCCAGTTACGGTCCACCCTACCCATTCGGGCATTGGTCCTCGGCTTATCACTTCCCTGGTACCTTGTACATACCTAGTACTGTATTCGACAAAACCCCTTCATTGGCGAACTATCAAAAGTGGTATTTCGGGATTTTTCATTGGTCCACGCACGCACACACACACAATCCTTGCACCCTGTTCCCGCTTGGCACCCCAATCCCACCCAGATCTGGTCACACCCGGATCTGAACCCTCCAAACTGGTCCAGACTGACCCCTGTTCGATTTTGTTCGTTCGATGTAAACGCCCAAACAGCTGTGGGAGTTCCTATCAAGCTCCTCCACGAGGGGGAGGGCCACGGGGTGACGGTGGAGATGAAGAACGGGGAGATCTACAGGGGGCACTTGAATGAGGCGGAAGACACCATGAACTGTTTCATGACGGGAGGTGAGACCATGCTCTGGAATCGACGGCGGCGGTAGTCTACGTTGCTTGCAGGCGGCAGTTCTACGACGTCTGCCATACACGCCAGGTACATACCGCTACACAGTAGTCACTTCAATATTTATTTTAGTACAAGTACCAGGTGCAGTACGACATGATCAGTAGATTTACCGCAACGCGTATTATGTCATATGTGTGCATCAAGGCATTGGTTGTTGTACAAATACGGCTATGTCATGATGTCATGTGGCGATTTATTGTGGCCTAAATCGCAAGTTGCAAAAATAATGCAGAAATCAGTAACAGGCCCAGTTGTCCGGATGCAGCCACAGGCCCTCCGTCGGCAGGCCTAGCCCAATGAGGCGCTGCGTAGCTCTCGTCTGCTTTTGTTTCTTGTTACACAGCTGCTTTCCGCGAACTGCAGTGTAACAGAGTCAGTAGAAATGAACGATAAATGCCGTGCATGTAATGAAGCGTTTTTTTTCCCGACAAGAACCTCCTGTGCGCCCTGCCCTCTCTCCGTGTCCATTCGGCACGACAGTGACCATGACGGGGCGAGACGGGCGCGTGAGCAAGCTAGAGCAGGTGTATCTTCGCGGGAGCCACATCAAGCTCGTAGTATTGCCCGATGTGCTCAAGAACGCACCTGTGTTTAAGCCTGTTCAGAAGATGAAGAAGAAGGACGATGAGGCTGGGGGCGGGCGAGGAGGGGGTTTCAAGAAATCCAAGAAGCCTAAGGCATAGGGGGAGTAGGGGTGGGGATGTTAATTATTGGTATTAGTTGTTTTTGGGACAGTTTTCGCCGAGTTTTTTCACGGTAAAATTATCCCACAAGATGGGCGGGGAGGCTGGTTAATGCGAAAATATGTCACGAGGTCGAAGGCGTCGCCTGGTGTATGATGGAGTTGGTACTGTGGGTTTGATGCTAGTTGTGAACGTCTGTCGTCGTCAGGGGACATCCTGGGCACGTCCCCGGGTTTCCTAGGTGGAGTTGGATCATGCTTTAGACCATAGGTCTCTTGTCTCGAAGAAACGGCAACGCGTTTGATCCCGACCATGCCGTGCCGCTCCGTACAGGAACACCGTTGTTTTGAAACGCCCCGCTCAGGCAGAGTAGTAGATGCGTTACCTGAATAAGTGTCTGGCACCCAATGTTGATGTTTTTTGTGGCCTTCGTGAATACCGACAGGGACGCTGCTGTTGTTTTCAAACACCCCGCCCAGGCAAAATAGCAGCTGCGTTGGCTGAACAAGGGTCTGTCGCCCTATGCTGTTGTTTGTTGTGCCTTTCGTGAATGCCGCGGGTTTTACACGCTGCAAGCGATCCAACCAGTGCCGTCACTTTATCGATAGGGCTATAAATCTCCAGGTGCTAAATAGTTTTTCGATAATCCGCAGACAAATGATTCGGGAGCAATGAAAAGCCTTACACGGTAATCCTGGTGTGCACATGCAGCACTGTAGTACCCCGACGAGTACGACTGCAAGCGACCCAAGGAGTACTGCCACTTTATCGATAGGGCTGTACAGCTTCATGAGATAATACTCTTTCGATCGTCCATGAAGGTAGTCCGCAAAGAATTGATGCGGTTGCAATGAAAGCCTGAGACGCTAACCCTCGTATGCACATGCTGTACTGTACTTGCAGTACCCGGCGAGCACAATGCACGCGCTTGCTCGGCAAGATTTGGTATTAATAGTGTACTTGGTCAGCCTCGCCCGACACTCGGTTAGGTGCAGCATGTGTCACACACAATCTCTCTGGGAAACTCTTGCACAGCCCCAGTGCACCTCTTCTAAGTGCCGTGTATCGGCGGACATATATATGCGGTTGGGAGGCTTTAGGCTAATGTGTTTGACAAGGCAGTGACAAGACACTACTACTGCTATATATCCCTTTGGGAGTTAACCCTTTTGCCAATGCGAAAATGATCCCACACTAATTCCAGGTAGTGCGTCCCTAAAAACATGGGTGCAGCCAGTTCTATTCTTAAGGGGCTAAAGGGGAAGCGTGTCGAAAAAATGTGACGACTAAACGATTAGACTACAGCGTCGGCCATAACCAGCAACCTGGGCTACTGAGGCAGGGAACCATATTCGAGGTACGCACCCAAACTTGAATGCTGCAAAACACTAGCACTGTTGTACGATTCCACTTGCACAGCGCGCGTTCACGCCATAGAGGGCCACACTCAAGACACTTGCACTACTGTACGATTCCACTTGCACTACTGTACGTTCACGCCATAGAGGGCCACACTGCTGTAAATATTTTTTGTTGGCATAGGAGTCAAAGGGGTCGCTGTGAGCGGAAGCTCGCTGTGAGCGAAAGCTCGCGGTGAGCGAATCTATCATACCTCATCCATAGCGTTTAGGGGCGGTGAGTCTAGACTCGTACGAGCCACTTGGTATGGCATATCCAGATTACCGCTCCCATAAGTGCGTCTGGAGCTGTGTGCCCAGCAACACTGCACCCTTTCCGATTCGCTTAAAAAAACACGCGAGCAAGCGTTTCGTGCTATTAAAGTGCCGCTTGCTACTGTTATCAAGACGTAGCCAACCTCACATTCATCATGCCATTGCTACGAAAGGTAAGAGCGCACTGGGCTAAATCTTGCGGATCGCTAACAGGAAACGGCACTTCAGCACGATCATTAATTGGGTCAGCGGTTTCCCCAAGACACAGCCTTTAGACGTTTAGACCACACCAAGGTTACGGCAGGGGAGCCACTTGTTAGGGCCTTATTTTTCATCGGCTCACAGCTACACTCCTGGTGTGTGTGTTTTCGGTTTGGTGATATATATACACGGTATACATGGTATGATCTAATGATAGACGCGTCCTACGAAAGAGGTATTAATAGCACTTTGTCCGATAATATAAGCACCGTAACGTGGTACCTATTAATAGCACTTTTTAGCTAAAATGTTTTCTGAACGACTCGGCTCCTTAACCCAAATCGTCTCTTGACGGACCGCCGTCACGGTCATATCGACCTGACGTCTAATATGACCGTCATTACCCAAATGTTTATAACTGCACCCGTTTCAGGGGCAAAACACTTGACATTAGAGTATTCCCAGTGGGAAAAGGGCTAAACCACATATTCGTCGTCATACGTACTAGGTATAACGTACAAAGTGCCATGTAGAAAATGCACTCAACTCCTTCGGAGTATACGCCAAAGGACGGACTGCCCAATACCTACGTGAAAACAAGAAAGGGCCTCCATTAATATGCCAAGGGAAACAAGTCAAAACACCTTACTATTAATAGAAACAAAATAAAAAACGTGAAGCGGTCTGAAAACCCTCCACACACAACTACAAACGCAAACATACACACGGGGACACATCATATCCGGTATGATAGCGGGCCAAGTTGGCATCGCGACAAACCAGACATGGACAACAAAAAAAACAAAAAAACATAACATCCCACCACAAAAAGGAACACCGACTACAGGAATGAGAAAAACCCATAAATATAGTTACAACTCCGGCTGGACACACAAAAAAGAGCCAGCACGACACACAAAAAAGAGCCAGCACGACACAAAAAGGTACAACAGTAACGCCCAAAGCCTTAATGGGGGAAATATGGTAACGCCCAAAATTGTAGGAGATATTCCCAAGAGACACATAAAAAAGGTATAGCAGAGCCCAAAACCGTAGTGGGGGAAATAGGTGACGACCAAACACGAAACAGACAAAAACAAAATCCCAAAGATAAAGCCAAGAGCGCACTCCCCCCAAGTTCGTGCTTTCGAGGCTAAAGCTGCAGCAAGTCACTTTCGGGTAGCACCAGGGTAGCACCAATCCCCCCCAACCCCCCTTGCCCATGCCTTCCCCTCCCAACCCCCCTTGCTCATGCCTTCGAGGATGAGCCACTACAAGCAGCACCAACTACGAGAGAGGCAGTGAACTGCCCGGGCGCTCGATTTTTGTGCCTGGGCAATGTATCAATCTTCAGTTTAGAAAGCAAGCTCTCGATTGCGATGCTCCAAACAACCCAACCTCTCAAAGCGAATGCACAAACATGCAGGTGGGGCTCTCAATAAGGCCGGTATATGCCAGCCCAATATACCGGCACTGTTCAGGGCACCAGCACTATTGGAAATAGGGTTATACCGGCACTGTTGAGGGTACCAGCACTATTGGGAATAGGGTTGGTTACTACTACTATAGGGCGTCCCAGTCGTGCCAAGAGATTTTACCGGCACTATACAGAGCATTGGCACTATTCAACCGGCAGTATTGGGAGCCCCCAATTGTAGTAGCATGGTCTGCTATCGACGAGCGCCGACGGCTTCCCTAGGCAGCTCACGCAAGTCCACAGTACTAGCAGCCGAGTTTACGAAACCGCATTTTTTGTTAGCGGCCCCCTATCCTGAATCAAATCATTCAGAGCCGTCTTATAAGATAGAACAAAAAAGTCTTAAGGTTGTCTCACAAGAGCAAGAGGCTCCCTCCAGGGAAGGCCATCCCGAAAACCGCCACACACGAGCCACTTTGCATAGGTTACAGTAGCACCGCGTACCCAGTACCTGGCAGCGCGCGATACCTAGCACCTGGTATCCTTTTTCTCTAAGCACATCACACACGAGGAAAAGCATCACCCCTTTTTTTGGACAGCCCTACCCCTCTCATCTCGTGTCTTCTCCGGGCCCACATGAGCAAAGACACAGCTGAACACACCGCCACCAGCTGCACCGCCCAGGTGCCCTCCTGGAAATCCGGTCCTTCCCCCACCTGTTCTGGACACGAATACGTGGCGGCCAGAAATTTGAGCACATCCGGCTCGCTCCACGGGGGCTGGTGCTTTTCTGGCGGGAAGTTTTCCCAGCAGGCGCTACACTGTCGATCGCTAGGCCATAAGCTCCTGTGGGAGCACAGGCGGGCGGGAAACGCGGCACACATGCACACATGCACTCATTCACTGCGATGGCTAATAAAACCAAGAGACCACATACCTCTCGCTAGTAATAGGAACTCGCCGTAGGAGCCTGTCGTCAACCCAACCAGGATAATTTTCTTTGCTGCCATATCTCGCTGGTGATACCTCTTCTCTTTGGGAGATCCGGTGATCGGGCGGGACACGGGGCATGGTTTATGGGGCACGCGAGGGTGGAAAGGAGCCCGTAGATATTTTTTGGGCGCCACCGTAAAATAGAAACCCGCTTCGCTCGTAATAACTCTATCTACTTTACGAGTAGTGCTACCGTCAGTACACCGTCTTATATCCCGTGATCGATCCGATCCAAGGAACGATTTTTCTCTCCCAGCCATCCACACCTCCCCTTAAATTTCGTGATCGATCGAAATAATGATGAATAGTCCTCTCTCTGACGCATGCCGAGACAAGGGTATCACAGCAGGTAGCACCTCGTTTTTCTGCGGCTACTGACATGAGGACCCCTCCACCTCACCCATCCCACTGACTTTCGAGAAAAATGAAAGCACACCCCCATGAATAATAACAACACGACGGCAGCCTAGGTACAGCACGTGAAGCACAGGACGTTCCAACCATATGGGGTAGTTTGTTAGTCTAATTGAGGAGCCTTGTCGGTCAGGATTATTTTTTGGCACAGACTACTAATATTAATAATACCTATCGTAGCACTTGGCACAGGCTCTTAGACGCACAAGTAAAATCCTTTGGACTATTCTCACTTGTATACGTCGGTCTGCTCATCCCCTTCTTCGACCAGGCGAGCGTTTACGGCGTTGTGCATTCGCCACACCCATAGCGCCAGCGCATCCTGCCCTTCCGGGCTTTGATGTCCCCTTAAGCTGTCTGCTTCGGGAATATTGCACCGGTGGTTCTCGCACGCCTCGTACATTTGAAGAAAGTGGCTTCGACATTCCTCGCACCTGGGTTGACAATGTACAGTATTAATAGTCTGTACCAGGTATTAATTATCAGTCTTAATAGCCATGTGAGTGAACAGCAGCCATGTTAATGCACAGCAGTCAGGTTCATATACAGCAGCAATATATCGTACAGCAGACATGTTCTAATACACAACAGTCAGGTTAATTTATAGCAGCCATGTTATATATGTACAGCAATCATGTTAATGTGCAGCAGCCATGTGCATGTATATGCCGGTCGCCCCGGTGGTCTAGTGGTTAACCTCGAATACTACTAAGGTTGGGGTTATGACGCAGATTTTATTTCTTGTGACACCAACAGCGGAAAGCGCCTTACAGCGTGAGTAAGCACAATTAGACTCAAGTCG
>JBBMKB010000010.1:0-17914 GCA_037833945.1 Alaria marginata | reverse complement strand
GGAGAGGGGGGGGGGGGCTTTAGCATCGCGATAGCGATGGGTCTAAAAAAAAAAGAGGCGAAAATGGGGGGGGGGGTGGGGGACCCGCAACGGAGAGGTCACTCTTGGCGCATAGCTTACCTCCTGAGAATATACCGGTCCCTGGTATTAATATTACGGGGGAACGTAGTTAATAGGACCAAATGTTGGTAGTAAAAATAGTTAAACATATAGGTTTTTGTGTCTACCGTAGGTCCTGTTAACTACGTTCCCCCGTAATAGCAATATATGAATATATATATATATATGTAATCCCGACGGCAGGGATGGCGTAACGGTGGGGCGGTCGGCACGAAACGACAAGTAAAACAAAAACATAAACCCAGCAGGTGTATACAAAAATAGTACCAGGTAAAGTAAAACATACCTGTGCCTGGTATGAAAACCAACATACACGTGCAATCCCGATTCCGTCCCGACGACGCGGACGGCGTACGAACAGCGGTGGGGCGGGCGGTCGGCACGGCACGAGAAGCTATGACAAAAACGGTGTACAGTACAATACACAAGATATAGAAACGCCTCCGTGACATACGTCATGAGACATCCCATACCTTTGAAGAAGCTGGACCAGTAATGCCGCACGCGTTCTAGGAGGGACGACGATGCCATGCCAAAACACGTTCGTTCGTGCGACCTTCAATTTGCCATTTCACAGATTCATGGCATGGTGGCATATGGTAGGGTAGCGTGTAGCATGGTATACAGCAAAACAGTTCTGTAAAGTTAGCAATATATCGCACACTTAATTTGTTATTCTACATATCATATCATCACTTTTACTTTCCAGCTGAAGTCGTATATATGACGTATGATAAGGTAAAAGGTTAAGGTTTTACCCTCAATGGCGTTCCAAACATAAGAGTGGTCCCCGGTGTCGCCCCTTCTCCCCCCCCGGTGCACGCCTTCCTCTTATCGCGCATACACGGCCCTCTCACAAGGAAGAGCCCCACCAGGAACTTCTTGGTCTAAAAATGACGGTGAAATAAGAACTTTAACAGCTGCCATACTGAATATAGTGTAGGACACAGCCAGTCTCAAATAAGAAATCCAGCCTAAAACCAACACATCGGATTATTATCAGAGAGCCGGTACCTGGCACTACTACTGTATGATAGGGTTAAAAACGACGACCACACCGGTGGCCACGCCAAGCAACAACACACCTCCCTGGTATGTATCTAATACCTCTTTGGTGATAAGATAGGTGCGGACCAACATACGAATTAAACAACGGGCCAACACCCGACCCGAAAATCTAACCCTAACCGTACAACTCGGACCTGGTGCTTTTGGTTGTTGGGCTTGGGAAGCTTCTACGTCGCAACATCTTGCGTCGAGATCCTACGAGGTCACAGTACATCGGTAAGCCTCCATTTAAGGCCGCAACACCTTGGAGTTATGGTATAATAGAATACCTGCCCGGTATAGTTTAACCCTATACAAGCAGGACACCTAATAAGAAACAGGGTAATAACAGACCTAGGCTGACATTTACATTAAAATAAGAAATTCGGGAGCCGTTATACTGAAGTTGGTGTATAACGCACTATTTCTAAACTAAGAAATCTAGCCTGAGCCAGATTTACTGGTTCTTATTAGGTGTCCTGCACTGTAGGTCGAAGTACAGTAGTGGGTACCCGATTTAAGAGCACCTCGTGACAAGCCGGAACAGGCGCTCTTAGCCCCTTTGGGGCTTCAGAGAGAACATTTGACGACATAAACTGACGATTCCAGAATCGGGCAGACGAAGCAGCCTGAGACGCCACGTAGAGGGCGCGTTCAAAGCGCACCGGTAGGAGCTACACGACACACGCACCGCATTCTGATACTCGATCTGCTGCAGGCTCTTCCTGGACGGTTGGTAATATCGCACATCTCTTATTTTTGGTCGATATAAACGGGCCTCAAAAGGGTTGACTAAACATTGCTCTCAACTGCTGTAGTGGGCAATATATGGCTTTTAGTATGGCGTGACATGCCGACTTGACCACTCTTAGTAAGTCCCGAATGCTCTTATCGTGGGTGCTCTTCAATCGAGGAACCTACTACTGTGTCTTATGTATATATATCGTTGGCGCACGAAAACGAAGCGCAACCTCCCGAACGGTTTCTCGTCGCCTGGCCCAAGATCAATGAGAAGCTCTGTCTCATAATGAGGTGAAAATGTCTAATCAGCCGTATCACAAAGCGCACCAGTACTCTGTAACAAGTAAGCGTGGGGAGTGATCAAATCAGATCGAATATCGGACTAAGATGATAGCTATCGGTGTTCTCACATCAGATAAACTCATCAACACAATCTGGTTCGTGGTCACAGGACAGGCTCCAGTAACTTTGGAGGGGGTAACCAGGTACATTATTACACGGGGGGGGGCAGTTTGATGACAGCATGCCCAGCGTAACGAAAAGACCAGGTGATCAGATACAGCACTCCAATATATTGATCAGACGAGATAACTGCTGTTAGATAGGTGTACAGACAACGACACCCGCACCTTACTTGTATTTGCGATGTGCATCTCTGCCTCGTATATAGCTTGTGACTACAGAGCGTCGGAGTCATCGGCACGGACACACTATTAATAGTTGTGCTGGGTGTAGATGGGTGGAAAAATTAATTTAAAGTGAAGAACAACACACACAGAGGCTCTTGGGGGCCTGCATGAGAAAAAGTGTATGAATAGTAAAGTGTACGGAAATACGAAGATGCCACTGCTGAGACAACAAATGTTCCAAAAACTCCAAAAATGTCTCAAGTATTCCAAGTTCCGCACGTAGGTTCCACGTTTCGGGCCCTCTTTTAGTCGGACTGTCATGACTTCAGGATACAGCGTATTCGTGGTTTCATATCATAGCATCCCCAGAGGCCATAATTGCAGCACAATCTCGAAAAACAAAAGTCGTGCAAGACCTTGGTTAGTGTTGGGGTCGGGTTGGGCCTGGGCTGGCGTGCAAGATATAATTTGACTATAGTGGACTTGCACGGGTTGTGGTGTAGGACAATGCTGCAATTAGGGCTACCCGACATGTATGACATATACGATACACTCAGAGTCTACGTATGAATAGTATTAACCTAACGTGGCGGTATAATGACGGAATATTTTAATAGTACCGCCACAGTAGAAGTGCCCTTACGATCGTGAATCGCCATGCACCATGAACCACACGCCAGAGCTCCAAAACTACCACGAGCACATATCGTGCATAAACTACGTACGGTAGGAATAGCGATGGACGATACCTGATACTGCTGCTATACTAGACTACTATTAATACTACAGCAGTAGATGTGCAGGCGAATATACTCTGCAATCGAATCTTTGATTCGAATATCTTGCCGGCAGCAGACAGCAGTCGAACGGCGGTATATACTAGCGAGTATATACTATAATAGTGTACCGTACAACATCATGACCTATGCCTTGAAAGAGGAATACATCTGGATGTAAAAACGCGCGGCCGGAGCATCACGCAGCTTGCAAAGATGAGTATCGACCACTGATTTGATCGAACTCACAGCTGACGTTTTACATTCTAAATCATTGTACAAAGTATCGTATCGATCACCCGCACGGAGGTGATTACGTGCATATACTCGTACTGCACCATACTTGGTCTGCTTGGTATTAATACCAACAGTAATAGTACAGTGCTTGGAACCGCTGTGCTCGTAGTTCGGTAGAGTACGGTAGAGTTGAGCAGGCGGAGAAAACGGGACAAGCAAAGCGCGCATATCACATGATCCTTTCAAGTATACACGACGGCGTATCACATATCGCCCGTCGCATTTCGCATATCGCGCATCGAAGCATTGGTGGGAGCAAGATCGGAGATCGGAGTGCGCCGATGCTATCGGAGTATCGGAGGGTGTTTGCATGGTCCGCCTGCCGACCCCAACCGGTCAGCGAGGAAATGAAGAGCCGACAAGACACAAGACGAAACAAGCCAGTGGACGGAAGATCACATCATTATAATATCATATCATCATTCAAAACTGAACAAAAGATCGAAACTGGGTGAGGGATCTCACGATCTCGCATGCATATATCTTTCACCTCTCTTCTAAATCGCACAACAACACCAAAGTCGCCAACAAACGCACTTTTGGTCTGATCGCACACCCAGCATCGCACATCGAATATCACACATCACACCTTGTGTTCTATTCTCATACTCGTATAGTCTATATGTAGCGATGTAACGATATACAACATCACAAAATGTATGTGTAGATCTCATATCATATGATCCGGAAATAAACCCTCAGTTAGTTGACTATACGTCGACGGCTGATGTTATACTTTTTTCTTAATCATATGACATAATACGATACATGTGAATGTGAGACTGCGGCTGCCGCACCGCTGTACCCGCACTACGCTCATCGTGATTGTTTGTCAGACCATTTGCTCTTGACAGAATAATGCAATAATGGCTTCCATGTCCGGCGGCTGACGTTAAAGTCTACGACCAGGTACGCATCAGTGCATCAGTACCAGTAGGCTTCATCACGAAGGAAACACAGGCGTGCTTGCAAACGTGTCACGCTCGTATAAAACACTGCTGGATTGCAGCTTCTGTGCCTGTCATAAAGAACAACCAGGTACAGAGCATATCATACCTGGACAAAGCGTGTACCGTACCGGTATCATATGCCGGTACAGCCGCAGCAGTATAAAATAAGTTATATGATACCTGACGAAGAAACACGAGAAAATATCACAACTTTGAACCTACTCTGTGCGTAAAAATGCTTGAAATGCTCGACAACCGGGATGTTCTTGGTCCTCCCTGTCCTCTCAGCTTGGAAACGTGGGAGATGGCAAAGAACAACACCCTCATTCAACGAGGAGTCAAAGCATGAATCAACGAATCAATGCATCAGTGCATCAATGCACACGACAGCTATCAAAATAGAGAATAATGCGTTGGGTTTTACAGAGTCTACAGCAGTAGCAGCAGCAGTCGGCACAGCAGCAGCAGTGATTTGTTGCTGAGAGGACAGAGGGGCGGGCGAGCGGAGTAGGAACAATTGCCAATTGAAAGATGATGAAGAATTACTCTATCGCGGGTAATGCGAAATTCTCTGAAATTCTGAATCTCTCCGTTCCAAGAACAACCTCCTCGCGGGCCCTTGCGCTCGCGAAGCAAGGCGCGACGTCGCGGGAAAAATGCACAGTACTTGGGACGAGACTTGCGGGTTCATCAGGGACGGTCCTTGGCGCCGGAACGGAACTAACAGAGAAGCTTTGTTGCAATGTCGGGGGGTGTACGGCTCTCTGAGAACACTTATTATAGAACAACGACGATATGACAGAGGTGATCGGGCCTGAGAGGGTGGCAAGGTTTGAAAGGCGGGAAACGGGACCTTCAGCGCGATTTTAGCACTCATGTGCGCTGAAGTAGGTGGCTACATCGAGAGGATTCTCGGCATACCTGGGGTTGCTTTGTAGGTCCTGTGTGCGAGCTGGCCGGAGTGCAGTGGTCAGAAGTGCGGTCTGGCGCGATGCGCGTGGAATGGGTCCAGATTTATTTCCCTCCATCCCACAGAAAACATCCTTCTATCTCTTACTAAACCCCATTTAATTCGATACCGACGTACAGCAGACAACACAACAGCACAACAGCTTAGTCTCGACACTCGCACTACGAGCGACAGAGCGATAGACCTGCTGGATACCCGCGAGGACCACAGGCAGACAAGAAGAATCAACAGAGAAAAGCACCTAACGAAGCTTACCACGTGACGAGAGATACAAGGAGAGGAGCTTCCCCATCAACCATGCCTCGCGGAAGTGGCAACTACGTTTCCCTTCCGGATTCAAACGCGGACGAGTACTACGAAAATGACATCAACAGCAACAGCACTGCTTCTGCTGCTGCTGCTGTAGCAGTAGCTGTTCCCTCAACGGCAGCAGCAGCAGGTGCCGGACAAAATGCCCCGCGTGGTGGCGCGGCAAGAGCGGCACCCGAAAGCAGCATCAGTGGAGCCAGCGCAGAAGCTGGCAGCACACACCCCAACTTTTCCTCCGCCTCGGACACCCGAGGGGGCCCGGGCCCGGCATCGTCCCGAGGCGATGGCAACCCCAAATCAGCTCAACAAGTAGAAGGCGAGGCCACTCCCTTGAATCCCAACGAAGACTCCCCCGCTGGAAGAGCAGCAGCAGCAGCAGCAGCAGCAGCAGCAGCAGCAGCAGGCACAGAGAAGGCGGCTGCTAACAGCAAGTCAAACGCGGTAATTGATCCGACCGGCGGACTACCGACGGCAGAAGGCGTATTCGTCGGTTCCCCCATAGCACAAACGTCTTACTCCCAGGCGCCGACGGTCTCGGGCGCGTGGGCTTCCGGTACTCATAGCGGTGCCGGCATCGTCGCCGGGCCTCCGTCCTACAACGCTCATGTGGCCTCGGCTACAGGAGGAGGGTCCGGGGGGCGTGCCGTCGTGGTGATGCCGGGGGGGGCGCAGGTCGGAGGTGTGGGGGTAGGGCCTGGTGGGGAGAATCGTACGGTGATCTTGGTGAACACTCCGAGGTTTTTTGAGTGGGGACGCCAGCCGCAGCCCTTCACGTGTCAGAGTTGCTCGTTCTCCGGGTTTTCGTCCACGACTTCGGTAAGTTTTTGCCACTCCAAACATGATGCCACATTAAATTGGAGTACGTAGTTTGTCCCTAAAAACGTGAGTGGGCTTCTAAAGGGGTTCAGGGTGCCTGAAACCACTGATTATTTAGTGATAGCAGGTCACCTTGGTACCGTATGTACTTGCCGTAAACCGTAATATCCTTAGAGAACGCCCCCCGAGGCGCATAAACTTTTTTGGTGATAAAGAACACCCCGGAGCGTTCTCAGAGGTAGGGAGGTGATCTTTCCACATAAACCCTAAAACACCCCGGGGTGAAAGTTCCCCGGGGTATTGGCCTCTTTTTTCTGTTCGGGGCACCCACCGGCTCTCACACAAACACACACTTTGCCGCGGACCTCTCACGCTGGAACGCACGATGTCGGGTCTAAAGAACATGTACTATTAATAGAAAAGATTCAAGAAGCAGAGGAGGGCCGCAGGAGCGCTGAGGGGGAGCGTGATTTTAAGTTGATGGAAAGGTTTTTCATGTAAAAACAACAAGGGCAACAACAACAACGACAACAACCCGGGACGTTCTCAATTTGTGTGTATCCCGGGCGGTGTTTTTTTGGGGGGGGCGTTCTCAAAGGATATTTACGGTACTATGTACCTGGTATATAATACCGCTGCCTTAGCGCA
Source organism: Alaria marginata (assembly GCA_037833945.1). Lineage (NCBI taxonomy): Eukaryota > Phaeophyceae > Laminariales > Alariaceae > Alaria > Alaria marginata. The sequence goes on along the minus strand of JBBMKB010000010.1, from coordinate 10,611 downwards.
TCATGCCTGGTATGGCATTTCAAGGACATGTGGAGCTGTATGAAATACGAGCATGTTGGCATGTGGTACAGAGCGAGAGAAAGGGACAAGAGAGAAAGAGAGAGGACTGGGGGGGGCGAGAGAGGGAGAGAGGGGGGGGAGGGGTGGAGATAGAGAGCTACCAGTATTATATTATTTAATAGTAGAGAGCGAAAAAGAGAGGGAGGGAGAGCCGTAAGCATGTGCAAAGTTTTGTTTTCGCGATTACCGTGCTCGTTCTGGTTAATGTTCCTCCTTGGTTTTGGCGAGCTACGGCAGCGGTATGACATGTGCCGGTAGACGCTGCCGCTCTGCCTGTAGAAGACCACGACGCGGTTTTGCTTTGTCCCTGTTTTTTTCTTTCATTTTTATGAATAGTGGCATGCTGCGGACGGACGTAAGCGAAGGCGGCCGCATGCGAGCACAAGCTACGTGAGAGTATCATACGTAAAGTACGTACTCACCTTTGCTACGCTCCCCCACGACAACAAACCTTGTCATGTCCATATTTTCCAGTTGATATGTTTTCACTTAATGTCACAGCCTCCCTGTGCGCCCCCCCCCCTCTAAGTGCGTGCACTTTTGGGCTCAAATCGAAAAATCGACGAGTGCCGTCGTCTGAATGGCCAACCTCCCTATGGTTGTAAGCATTGCACGCTTTGGCCAGACCACAATCTACTATAGATAATCTATTTATAGATCCTAACTACTGTCATACCAGGTAGCATTTTTAGATGTTGGGCAAGAGCCGTATCGTGATCTTACGCGGCAAACATGTGCATGCGCAAGAGCCGTGCCATACCATACAGATTTCACCCAGCAAGCATGATCTAGATCAAAGATGTCAGAAGACGTCACTTTCACCCCTTGACGGACGGCAATTTTCCAAATATTTACCTTGACTGACGTTTCATTACTAGGTTTTAGTGTGGAACGCTCGATTTTACACCCTTGACCGCTGTACGTTTCCTCTTGACTGACCGTCTCCTGACATCTTTGATCTAGATCGTGCAGATGATATAAGGGAACTGTCTGCCCCGAAATATCTAGATGCTGAAGTGGGAATCCGATCTGTCTGACGTGTGGACACACTTTGGACGCCGTTAGTATTGATCAGCTGGTACATATTACGCACAACTCTACCTGGCCAGCTTTTGCGGTTTCTTGACACCTTCACAAGCGAGGTTCCGCGACCCCCCGTTCTACTCTAAGGACTAACTATTTCCATACAGTAGTGGTCCCTCTATTAGTGCCGGTATGTGCCAGCCGGAAATGTCGGCACTACAGCGGCAACCGGCACTACTCCGCACACTTCCACTACTGGTTATTCCCATCTGTGTCAAGCGATTTCACAGGCACTATAGCGGGCAACCGGCATTACTCAACCGGCACTATAGAGGGACCTCCACTGTGCCTGTTTTAGTATATGTACCACGTATAAACTACAAAATAGAGTCGTACTTGTAAGGTATTGCTGATAAACCATGCACCGGTTGGTTATTTTTGGTTTGCCCTTGATACTTCTACATTCTTTCAGCACGTCCCTCTCATGGAGACGCTGTGGTCACGCACCCAGCACCCATAAAGGCCTCATCACTAACCACCCCATCCCGCACGCGTGCTCCCCATGTCTGCTCCCTTCCTGGGCATAAGATAAGCAAAGCATGTTTTATGTAATACCAGTATATGGCAAAAACGAAATGAGTGCCCAAATGTTGGAGGTGTCTCCGTCAAAAGTAGGAACGGTGCTCCTCCGTTTGGAGTAGGAACGGTGCCCCGTCTTGAGATGCGAGGCCAAATGACTGCGGCAAGCAACATCCCCTAAAACAATCGGAATTTTCAACAATCCCCTAAAAAGTCGCGGAGACACTGTTGTTGTGGTCACACGGTACCAAACGCCCATACACAATCGCTAACCACTGTGCATCCCATCCCTTACGTGTCCTTCCCGTATATGTTTCCTTCCCCCTCTTCTTCTTCCCCTTCTGGCTAGTTTTACATCTTTATGTTTTGGGATTGCATGTTTTGGTTTGTTTGGCTAGTTTGACAATCTTATGGTCTTGGCTCATGTTTTGGTTTTTGGCTAGTTTTCCCGAAGTAACAACCGGCCGCACGTTCTCATTTCGTTTTCCTTTCGTTTTTGCCTGTCTGTCCCCTGCCCCCTTCTCAAGGACCCCTGCTCCAACCTGCCGGTTCTGGCGTCGGCTTGTTGCTGCCTCATCGGTCTGTGGCCGTGCAGCTTCATCCCGTTCCTTATCCCGGACCTAAGAGACATGGTGCACCGATGCCCTAACTGCTCCGTTTTCTTGGGGCGATCGCGACACTTCCGCTGAGGCTTTGTGTGCGTATAGTATTTGATCATGTGATGATGCAGCCGTGCGTATGTTTTGTGCTACACACTCTTTGGTGGCGGTACTGGTGGGTCCCCACCCCGGCGATTGAATGTGTTTGCGCGCTGCAGCAGCATGTATTGCTGGTTTTCAGTAGGTTAGACTGCTGTTCAGTGGGTACTATTGCTGTTCAGTGGGTGTTATTTGCTATGTACCTGGTAGGTGGTATTGCTATCCAGTAGGTACTATTTTATTTTCGTTATGTACTGTTGCTGTTCAATACCTGGTAGGCACCACTGCAATTTAGTGTGGATCACACTATTGCTACTTTGACAGCAGCAGTAGTTGGACCTGCAGGCCTTTTTTGCTGTTGCCTTTTTTTCCAAATCGAAGGGGACGAGACGCTTTGGCGAGAAGGCAAACCCTTGTTTTTGTCAGCATAAAAAGACACGCTTGCGCGAGAAAGCAAGGCATCGGAACCTTTTGTTGTTGCCATTGTGGTTATGGCCAACCGGGATTTGTGGTTGGGGCTGATTTGTGTATGATACAGCGCGAGGCGCTATACAACGTGGGGCACTAAATAGAGTGGGGTTGGGATGTCCGGCACGATGAGGCGTTTTTTTTTGTTGGGTTTGAAACCGGGGGTAACACGAGACGCTTTCTGCTCTTTCGCTGATGGCGTTTGTTCGGTGGTGCATGGAAATGGTGGATGGTTGAGATGGCTCGTTATTTATTGTTGTGACACTATACGACTTGCTGTTACTTTGTATGACAGCACGTGCTGTATGTACACTCACTCCTCCTTTGGTTGCTTGCGCTCTACGTGAAGACTTTTGTAAATACAAAATCGTACATATTTAAAGTCGTATGTAGATCGGACCTCCTGCTTTTAATTTTGTTGTCTGTCGGGCACTCTGCCTCCCCCCGTGTTGTTTCCGAGCTCGCTTTCCAGCTTACCCTTTCACTACTGCGAAAAAATGTCCCGTACTAATTCCAAGTAGTTTGTCCCGATAAGGTGGGTGCAGTCTAGTATCCCTTCTATAACTGAAGGCATGTTTTCGGGGACAAAGTACTTGGAATTAGTGTGGTACTTTTTTTTGCAGTCTGTAAAAGAGAAGGGTTGACCCCTTGAGAAAAATAAACCCACCACGCTGTTGGGGATAACCTACTACTTGGAATTAGTGTTGGGGACAAATTTTGCAGTAGTGAACGAAAAGCGTTCGTCGCCGGCAGCACGAGTACGGCTATTGGTCTACGTGTTTCTTCTTGTAGGGCGCGAGAACGAACGTTTTGTGGCTCACGCGTGCCCCTGTTTTTTTGTTGTTTTTTTTCAGCGTGGGGTAAAGAAACGACACACCGGTAAGACCTTGAAGGGCAACGCAGTTGAGGCGTTGTTCTGGTGTTTGTGCTCGTGTGAGTGTCTTGTATTTTCGGGTTGTGTATCCCTTTTAGAACTAACTGCCCCACCCGCGTTTTGGGGGACAAATTACTGGGAGGTAGTGTGGAGTATGGGATAATAACCTGTTTTCAGTGAACCTTAACGGTATTTTTTGTACCGAAACTACCGGTGCCGATTTTTCTCCCAGCGAAGAGATATAATTGAAAGTGGCGTGGTCATACTCCCATGAAATACCGGGCCAATTAAATCCAAATCAGAGGGGGCAAACGATTAACGGTTTGGCTTTGGACAAATATCTCGTCCAGATCTTTCCATGGAAGCATCGCTCCGCAATTGCGCTCCCCCCCTCATTTGTCGAGATAGCAAGCGTCATATTCGCCTTACGGGTGTTGTCTTCGTGTGATTTTGCACTGCACGCTACCAGGTAGTTTGGCAAGAAAGATCGCGTAATGCTCGCGCTTTGCTACACCTACTTCCCATGGGTTATCTGAGATCTCCAAAACACCTATATGCAATGTCCCCGTGCGTGAACTCGCCGTGAATCAGCTCAAAATTGCAAATATGTTGTTTTCATTCAAGTCGGTGGAATCGCCAGTCCGCACAACTTCCAGCCGAACAGAACAGGCAGGCCAATGTCTGTGCAAAATAATCCCGACCCGAAATATGCTTTTTCAACGAACTCGCATGCGTATCACATGTTTTCTTCCAATCGCAGGCGTGTAGTAATAGACCACAAAGCGCGGGAGGCTCCCTTCAAATCAGAATCGCCTCTCAGACGTGGTCTTGAAAACCGGATTTCTGGTTTCCTTTGCAGTTCAGGTGTCGGTAAGCGGGAACAGCAATGGCTTACAACCCGGGACAAGTCAAACGTTTGCAGCAAGCACGTTCGTGCATGTTTCGGGACGACGAGCAGTGTTTTCCTGGGCCATCTTTTTGGCCTGCGCGCGGCTTGTGAACATTTTGCCGCGGCGCTTCCTTACATCGGAAATAAGACTTGTCGGTGGGAAACACGACCGATTTTACTGATGAACAAACACTTCACAATTGGAAGCATCATATCGTATACATATGTGATAATTGTGCCTCCTGCGGCTCATAGGCGATTATCACGGTAGATGTCGACCCCAAAGAAAAAAGTTGTAAGCATTAGATTTATACAGTTGACCCACAGCGCGGTGCTACTTTGAGGCCACAAAAATAAAACTGCCCCCTCTACTGGTATGTACACACGATCGACACGATGGAGACGCAACCTGGAGCTCGTGAAACTACCGCCCGAATGTCGAGCTACGTTCAATAATTACAAGAAACACCTAAAAACTAATACGGAAGTATATACACGTGAGACGCGATTGTGGATGCATCCCCAGCAACACTCTAGCAGGTACAAACTAGATCGCCACGGCAAGTATCTAATTTCTACTGCATTCCAGATCCTGGATAACCGGCGTGGCATACCAGGTAGCAATCAACGCACAGATTTCATCACAATACCCAAGCCTTACAAAGAAAGAACGACCGCTGTATGTGAAACATTACAACTCACAACATTCCTGTTCCACGAAACTACCCTGCATTTTGTTCCGTAGCTTCAGCTTCTAGACAAGTAAGAGGGCATCCATCGCTCGGAGAAACCCGGTACGTGAAAACTAAACCACGTGCGGTATTGTACGTAAAAACTTACGTACGGTATCATACATGATTAGTCCAGAGTATATTGACGCCACACCACTGAAGCAACCATACGTCCCGCAAGGCTCTCTTCTCTCCCCAACCCCACGTACTTTCCCTGCAACCCTACAAACGCACATGCTGAAACGTGTTCCTTGAACACACGGCAGCACGCGCCCTCGCATGAAGAGCCAATGTGCAATGGACCGCCTTTATTTCACTTCACGTCTGTGCTTTAGCCTGACAAAGAGGGGAATAGGGACCGCCTAACTATACGCCTACGCTCAAGCAGGAGGCGAGAGATAACGGTAGTAGCTATTGCCTACGGTAGACAAGCGCGCTCTTCTTGCCGGCTGATGGTACTCAGTTAATTGGTGTCTAGTGTCTACCTTCGGCAAGTAGGCTATTTTTGCCGGCCTACTACGGCGGTAGTGAAACGTCTTTAGGTAGACGCGCTTTTTCTCCTGGCCTTCTTGCTCTTCCTCTTCTCTCGGGTTTCGTCGTCACGTCTTTTCGCGTTTTCTGTCGCCGGCTCTTCGGCTTCTCTTTGTCGTTTCTGCTCCCGTCGCGAAAACGCGCGGAAGGGGCGGAGCGATGGCACCAAGGAACGAAAAAAAAGTAAGGAACGAGAATGAAACAAAAAACACTGCAACGAACAGGCTCAGGCGTTTTCGTCTGTGTGAAAAACAATCACGGGGCAGCAAATAAACCGCAACAACTAAGAAACCTATATTTTTTGGTCAATGTCTCGGTTTCAAATTCATCGCTCTGCATTCTAGGTAGGGCACCCCAGACAGCGTCAACTGGACAATGTTCCTCCTAATATAATACCACGTACAGTATACGATAGTTGTGGCGTGGTAGTTTTTTATTGAAGGGATACACAAGACTACAACGCAAGACCACCAAATTAACCCCTTTAGAACCCCGAACCCCGTCCCTATACTATTATCAAGTAATATTGTCCCCAAAAAGGGTTTCCAGTTGTAAAGTAACCCCTTTTTTTTTTGGCACGTTCGTTTTCGCGGACAAACTAGCCTGGGATACATTTTGCAGGGCTTAACTTTCTTTTGAATGTATGTACTGCATCAAATACAAAATAAAACTTTGGACGCAAAAAAAATAACTGCCAAAAAAATAACGTTTTATACTTATCAGACGCAAAACGGCTTCATTAGGAAGCAAAAAATAGGATTCAAAAGCGAATCAAGATGTGGGCCAGAACGGAGAGCAGTCTCCACGGGTCGGTGCGAGAAGGGCGCATTGCTGCGCCACAGCCGCGGTGACCGTAGACCGCGCCTAGTGTCCGAACGCGAAAAGGTTTAATATCCCAAAGCACCGGCTTCTATCACTCATGGTCAGGAGTGAAGAGAATTTGACAAGGTTTGGGTTTTGTTTTATTCAGCAAGTCCGCCAAATTTCTACTATTCTACCTATAATTTCCAATCAAATCAGCAACACAACTCGACTGCATATACTCTACTTTTAACCATAAATAAAACGTACAGCTTCACAAAGCAGCCATGCACGGATAAGCTAAGCAGATGCGCGGTACATACTGCACACGGAAAATAGCACAGCTTCATGAAGGTAACAAAAACACCGGCACCGGCTTATTTCTGTCACTAATGGTCAGGAGTGAAAGAGAATTAGACAACGTTTGGGTTTTGATCGGATAGAATAGTCCAACTCGACTCTATTTCCTATCAGAAAGATACAAGAGGAGAGACAGGCAGACAAACGTTACCAGCTTCAAGGGGGCAGCTATATATGCAAAAAAGAGACGCAGCAGCACAAGGAAAATAAAACTAGAACCATCAAGGTACAGCGAAAGACTACTTACTGCTGTACGCGACTGATAAGCAGATAGACAATCTTAAGCGATATTATACAAATGTGTGCGCGAAACACCACCCAACTTTTGTTATTGCGACACAAACACGCATCCCAGTTCAGAAGACAGGTTAGGTTGAATGAACGCACCTTCGATGGCGTCTTCGGAGTTTGTAACGAGTCCGCGTCGTCGGCGTTTCGAGGAGGGGCCATAGACGGCAACGGCAGCATCTCAGCCGGCCGTCGGCCCGTCTTCGCTTCCAGCGCTTCGTAGATCTGCTGCAGCTGGAACAGGGTCTCTTCGGGTATTCGGCACACCAGCTCCGCAGAACTGGGCTCGTCTTCGAGGGAGGCGTCGCCTTCGATTGGGTCCGAGTGAGGCTCTGGCGGTCGGTTGTCGAGGACAAACCTGCGTTGCCGTTTTTCGATTGCAAAATAAATGCGAGGAAAAAGAGGCGGGGGTGGGGAGCGGTCGGAAGGTGCGGGTTGGTGAATGACGATTAGGAAAAAGCCAGAAGGAAAAAAAGGTCGGGGGGTTGAAAGGTGCCGTCGGTGCTCGCACGAGAGACACTCGCTCTTGTGATTTTTCAAGTACACGAGCAACGTTAGGATCTTGCAGACATATGGAGTTAGAGGTAATATGGGGCATTCAGTGACACTGGCCAGCATTTGGCATCTGAGCCGCGGAATGCCAATTTTGAGTGCAACTTGCTTGTGCGAAAAAGACCCAAGACGACACTCTGCATTGGAGGTACAGTCGTATAGCAGAGAAAAAAAGGTATGGCGCCTATTCGAAATGTACCCGTCAAATTAAAAATGCGGTAGAGCTGAAAGGCGCGAAACAAATCATGAGCCGCCTTCTCCACTATATTACACATACTACTGTATGGTTGCTTATTGTTAATCATAGCGTGTGCATGCGAGGCTTTATACGCAGGTACGAGGTAACCACCGCGTCATCAGTTAGTTGACTATACGTCGACGGCTGATGTTATACTTTTTTCTTAATCATATCATACATTTTAACACATTCTGGCCAAATCCGCCAACACCGAAAACCGACTTCTATACTCAATCCCATATAATAGTATTCGGAAAGTATCAAATTCCACTTAATAATCGGTGGCTGTAAACATGCGCATGGGACGGGCGAGACCCACGGGAGTGTTTTTAAGCGGCAAAACTGGGCGTAGCGGGGCGTAACGAGACTGCTTGCGTACGTAGTTAGATGTGATGACCTAGCGTGTAGTCCCATTGGTGCACTTGACAGATATCTCAGGTGAAGAAAGGGGAGCACTTGTGCGCAGCCACCCGGCCTCTCTGCCTGAAATTAAAGGAGGGGGCCATTTTGCTCTAATTTTATCGAGAGGAGGGGCAAGCGGATCTCGATTAGAGTCTTCGTAAAGCATGCGTTATTGTTGTGTTCGAGGGAAGAACTCAAAAAGCGGAGCCGTTTTGCATTATGTGCAACGCCTTGCTAACGTGCAAAGGCATCAATCGTTGTCACGCGAGTTTTATGTGTGACAAGGACGAGCGACGCAAGCCCGCTATAATGCGAGTCCTCGTACACCACTCATGCAATCAAAGCAGCCGAAAATATAAAAAACACGACAAAAAGGCAGCAGTTTATGGGAGAGAAAGCACACCTGCGTAATCGCTTGATCATCTTGGCGCTCGACAGCGTCTTCCTCTTGAACACGGAGAGCTCCGGAACGCAGTCCATGCCCTCCTGCGTTGGGTAGTGCCTCCAGTACGGCAGTAGTGTGTTTCGGACTGAGCGATGTGGGGGTGCATTGCGGTAGGTTTGGGGGCTTGGAACATTTCCCTTTCCCTTAGTTGAGTTGGCCTCGAAATCGTTGGAACTCCGGACTTCAATCACAGCAGGCTGCGAGTAGGACAGGGTCAATACATTGCTACGTACAGCACTCACGTGTACCCTCACTGCTTCGTTTACCCCATGGCTGTCAATGAGCACCGGCCAGCGGTGGCCGACGTCAAGTTCGACGTCAAGGAGGGAAGCTCGATTTGTTCGGCTACCTTCATTTTCGGGTATGTGAGAAATTTGAATCTGGATGACCTCTCTGCTCCTGCTTTGCTGCTGGTTGCGTTGCTTTTACAGCAGTCCCAGCCTATGAAGCACCCAGTTAACCCATTGCTGGCGCTGCTGCTACTACTGCTGCTGCTACTGCTGCTGATGTGCAACCTTGCTGTTTGGTAGACTTCCAGTGATATCACACTTCAGCAGCAACCAGTGAACATTTGAGTGCAGCCACTTGCTTTATTTATCCTGGTAATACGTAGCCAGAAGTGGAGACGATTGTTTTCATGGCTCACGGCGGTCCACCGCCGCTGCGGTCGGACCTCGTATATACATGTCCACTCGCGTAAAGCCACACCTCTGCTGTATGATATGGTATGATGTCAGGTCACCGTATACCTAGGAGGCGAGTCGCTGAAAGCTCACAAGAGAGTACGATAGCTGTTAACCCCTTTGGAACTTCAGCTGCTCAAAACCCTGTGAGGCTTCACAGGGAAAAAAACTTCCCAAAAAACTGACGATTGCAACTTCGAACACACAAAGCAAGCCGGGTCGCTGGGGTGGGGATGTGTCCAAACTCCACTATAAACACTGCTTACCATCCATTCTATCCATGACAACAAGCAGGGCGGCCTCCATTCTCCTTGCCATGCTGACGGAAGCTTACAGCAGTGCGGCGGCGCTATAGCACGAAGCAAAATAACTATTTTTACGAAAAATAATCAACAATAATCAACAATAATCACCAAATTGACGTTGATTGATTAATCATGATTATTTTTTTAATAATCAAATAATCAAGGGTAAGTTGATTTGATTATGATTATAAATAATCAACAAAAATAATCATGAATAATCATGATTATTTATGTTGATTACCAACCCTAGTTGTGAGGAGCTGTGAGACACGGGTGCAGCATGGTGATACTCCTATGATACTGCTGCACGATGTTCCTAATCGCGCTTGATAAGGTCGCAGTCGTTATTTTTTTTGTCGCTGTACATGGGTCTCAAAAAGAACAAGCGCGACTGACTATAACATTTTGTTTCGAAGTTGGATCAACCAGTTTGGTGACAGTACTCATAGCTGGTTGGGCTTGGGGCTCGCGCCTGACGGCTATGATACCGTGAAATAGCACGTAAGTGCAAGGTTTCTTAGATTTGCACGTAAAATTCAGTAGCGCTTTATGTATGGCGGCTCTCCCTATGTGCAGGTTGGCACAAAACAGTACAAAACGGCATATGTATGGAGTCCCTACTGTCGTAGAACTACAAAGGGTCCCAAGTGAAGTGGCAGCGTTTTCCCCACGCTGCCAAGGGTA
>JBBMKB010000009.1:0-32552 GCA_037833945.1 Alaria marginata | reverse complement strand
GTGCTACAATGTTATGCAGTAAGCACAGTAGTCAATGCAAATGCCACGTCATCATACTGGGTACGATAGGCCCGACAAAGCATATGCAAGCTATTACTAGTACACCAGGCTATCTGCAAATAAAAAAAAACGATCAAGAAGAAAGAAAAAAAACATAAAGAACAGCAATTGGAACGAAAGAGGGAGACACGAAGAATAGGAAGAGCGCAGGCCCTGCAGGCGGGAGGGAAGAGGTAAAAAAAAAGGAAAAAACATATTGAGTGAAACTTGACGTCACGGCAAAAATGGAAGCCAAGCAGCACAGACGACACAGCAGACGTACTCGAACCCTGCTCTCGACCAAAGATGTCGGGAGACATGACAAGCAAGGCAAAACATGCGCTGTCAAGGGTGTAGGACCGAAGTGTTCCAGACTAAAACGTAGTAGTTCGGTGTCAGTCACGGCATGTCAAGGCAAACCTCCTGTCTGTCAAGGGTTGAAAGTCCTGCCTCCCGACATATTTGCCCTCGACCCCCTCCGCCCCTCCAACCCGTGTGCCCACGCTACTGCTCTCTATCCCCCAACGACTGCTCTCTACTCCCCCAGCGTCCAGTGCCACCGGAATCGCCTTTAGCGGACAACGACCCCCCGCCCCAGTACAAGCCACCCACACCGGTAAAGAAGGTGTGTTTCAAAATGGAAAGCCACGCACCGCATACCGGTACTTGACTGATACTCGACGAGTACCGGGCATTCGTTAGGCTCAGCTGGCGTCTACAGCAGGAAATGCGTGGCCACGAGTGAAAGGCGGTCGGTATTTTGCTAATGCCAACTATATTACGTTGTTGCCCCATGCTGACGTTCCCGCCCCCATTTCGCGTTCCTTTCTTTATCGGATATCGTCTACGCCGGACATTGTTCAGAAACCGTCGCCCTGGAGTTCATGCATGTGCTGCCCGTCACGAACATTCTGGGTGGTCGCGATGATGGGCTGGGCCGTCTGGATTCTCGCCGTAGCGGTGAGCTTTGCAATGTTATGTTGTGCATCAAACCTGCGACGCATTCTACGATAGAGGTGTTATAACACCATTAGCATGTTTTTCTGAAGCTCCTTACTTGAGGAGCTCTATATGCGTCACCGAAAACCTGATTTTGAGCAAACTGAAAGTGCAATCCGATCAGCAAACCCGTGGCTCATCGACACAAAAAAGCATATTGCAAAAATAGAAAGACATTCCGACGATTTTGGGTTAAGGAGCCCCGTCATCCAGAAAGTGAAAACGCCAAAAAGGTCTACCTCTATCGTAGAACACGTCCTGCCAACACACCTGGGGGTTCAAGGGGAACGAACACACGTCGAAAATCATTATCCTTACATAATCGGTGACACAAACGAGCCCAAGCTGCCAGGGCGGCGTAGGCGAGCCATCTATCGGTAGGGGTGCCGCAAACTTTTCTGAGCGCCCGACACGAGAAGCTCAATAGCTCACCCTTAACATGACTTCGAAGCCATTCGTTTGCGCGACCAACATGTCGATGCGCAAGTCTTTCAACAAATCTGCTCGTGAACGGTTCACACCAACCGGTAGTTCCTAACTTGAGGAGCTAAACTGGTCAAAACTATTTGACCCAAAAAATGCAACCCCTATATCATACCGTGGGATGGCTTCGCTTTTTGGGGTCAAACGTTTCTGACTGTTCAATCTCCCAAAGTGAGGGACTACCTGTCGGTATGATAGTTTTACGAGTATGCTTGTTTTAGGACTATTAATAGCGCATACAAATGTTGGTCGGGTTGCGCGAACGAAAATCTTGGAAGTCATGTTTCGGTTGAGATATTGAGCCCCTCTTGTCAGGAGCTCAGGAACGTATTGCTGCACCCCTACCGTGGGATGACTCCAGGGAAACATGTAACAATGGTATTGAAACCGTCGAACGCCATACCCAAAGGCCAATCGAGCCCACGAAAAAATAGGTTTGAAGTATGTGTTATGCTACCATTGAACCTATGTGTTCGCGTTTTGATAGGACTTGGAGTATGCCGTCCGTCGTTTTCAACACTGTTGCTGGATGTTTTCTAACCCAACGAAAGTTGGAAATCGCGAACACCCTATTGTACGTCAGTATGTTTCTCGATATTGGCCAACGCAATGCCTCTTTATGGAAATCCCCTATACGTTTCTTCTCCCCTCCCCTCCCCTTCAAGGTATTGTGTCTCAATGAATGAGGACGGATTGGGAGTATGACGCACGGTTTATAGCAATCATTCGTATCATGACCCTAACTCGATTACAAGACTTTCAAGTTTGCAACATATCAGAAACGCAACCCAACCCCAACCCTAAGAGCAGCTCCAACCTCCAACCATGTGAGCGTCAAAACGAACAAAAGCATGCATGGTTTTGCTTGGCTATAGACCGCCTTTACCATAAACACCACACAAACAGACGTCTGCTACGATAGAGATGCGCTCATTTGTTTCTGGGGATTCTCACCTTGGGACGCTTTGAACCGCACCCACCAACTGATTTTGAGTAAACTAGAATTGCAACCCGATGAACAAACCCATGGCCTAGGTATACAAACAAATCGGACTGAAAAGTAAGGAGTTCGATTTTGGGTTAAGGAGCTCCGTCATTTAGAAACGAAAATGCTAAAAAGTGCTACCTCTATCGTAGCACCCGTCGACAGGTATCGTGTTTCTGTGAGTGACATGGCACTTGACGGATGACAATGTAGAATTTTGCGATTTTAACAGCCATGTCTCCTCTCCAACTACAGGCCTCTGCCGGTGACCACTGGATTCGAGACGCGGACTTTTTTTCTGCCGGCGATGAAGTCCTTCTAGACCACTGTAACGGCAACTTACTGACGGAGGAATTCTGCACCCTTTGTGAGTCAAAGGAGACACACATGCTTCAATAGTACGGTCAGGGTGGACCTGTCATCATCCCAGACTCGAAGAGCTCTGTACCTAGTCACTCAACCAATAATGGAGGTTGAGAAAAGTAAAAGCTTATCCCGGTAAACGATATCATAGGCTAAGTGAGTCATCTCACGGTAGGGGTGCAGCAAAATATTTATGAGCTCCTGACATCAGGAACTCAATATATCTCACCCGAAACATGACCTCCAGTATTTTCGTTCGCGCAACCCGATCGACCTGTCTATCCGCTATTATTAATAGTCCTAAACCAAGTGCACTCGTAAAATGATCATACCAACCGGTAGTTCCTCACTTCAGGAGCTCAACCGGTCAGGAACGTTGGACCCCCAAAAGTGCAACCCTTACCGTGGGATGACTCAAAGACGACTCATGCTTCAATAGTACGGTCAGGGTGGACCTGCCATTATGTGAGGCTCGTCAGTTGTAGTAAGTATTGTAGAGCTCTGTGCCTAATCACTCAACCAATAATGGAGGTTGAGAAAAGTAAAAGCTCATCCCGGTAAACGATCCCATAGGCTATGTACGACGCACTGAATGCTGTCGCAGAAACCAATACGGTGTTCCGACGAGTTGCTGCAGGTCCTCGACGCGTTCTACGACATTATTAATACTACTATTAGTATAGCACTTTTTGGTGTTTTTTATTGTCTGGACAACGGGGCTCTTTAACCCAAAATAGTCGGGATGCCATTATATTTTTGTGTAGATGGGCAACGGGTTTGTTCATCGGGTTGCACTTTCAGTTTGCTCCTAAATCATTTTTTTGGTGAGGTGAAGGGCTCCTCGAGTAAGGAGCTTCAGAAAACAAAATGGTAATGGTGTTATAACACTTCTACAGTAGAATTCGTCCTTCAGTTAAAAACAGCAACCCCATCACTCAGGCGCAGTTTGTCGAAAACCTGTATATCGTACCCGGTACCTTTATCGTAGCTAGAGTCAGACAAAGGCTGTGGTGGAGGCGGTAGACTCTTTTTCACTGCGGAGTTGAGGTCAATCACAGGCGTGGCTCAGTACCTCCCAGGAAATATAACCGTCGAAAACCAACGTTATTGTCGCAGCAAACGACCCATCTCGGCGGAGATGCATTTAGCGGAACCGAAAATAAAATAGCTACCTGGTAGATAGTAGCGCCGATGGCTATGAGTGGCTGGAAAATTAGGCACCAGGAGGAACCCATCTACCACAGCCTTGGTTGAAACACCTACAGTGGTAGCCGTGTGGAGTTATCATGTGACACTTGCTTCGATAGAGGTACTACGTTACTCATAGCATGTTTGGGCTGGCTCATTTTCTGAACGACGAGGCTCCTTCACCCAAGAAACGTCGGAATTTCGCTCTTGCTTTGCAACATAAGTTGTGTTGTACACGTGGGCTACATGGGATTTTCTATCGGGAAGCGCTTTCGTTCTTACCCGAATCAGTGTTTTGGGTGGCTTAGTAATAGTGTAAAGCTTCTCCAATGAGAATCCTCAGAAAAAGCACGGGGTACCATTACCGTAGCTTGCGTTTTAGTAGGCACGAGTATTAGTATTAGCAGTATTTCGTTTTACCTCCCACATAACTTCGTAAAAATACTATTACGGAAGAACGGAGTTAATAGGACCAAATATTGTTAGTAAAAATAGGGAAATATATAGTTTTTTGTGTCTACCGTAGGTCTTATTAACTACGTTCCCCCGTAATATTATAGGCCGTTGCGACAAAAGTCGAGTATCCTCCGGCCACGCAGAGTCTCTTCAGTCATTCTCCATCATCAATCAATCAATGACGCACACTACGATACTGGGTACAGTAGTATTAGTATAGCACGTTTGGCCACGGGCGTCTTAAACCCCAAATCATCGGAACGCTATTTTTTTTGTTGTCAGTATGCTTTGTTTTTACGCATAGACCATGGGTTTGTTCGTCAGGTGGAGCTTCTACTTTCTCAAAATCAGTTTTTAGGTGGTGAGAAGGTATAGAGCTCAAGTGTGATATCAAACCTCAGAAAAACTAGGGTGCTATCATACTGATTGAAGTACTACAACATGTGTCAAGTATGTATCCGAAGAACTTGTTGACCCACCGTTGTCTCTGTAAGTAAAATACGCGCCGACCGCGTATAATTCTGGTATGTATGACACTGACATATGTATGATCGTCTCGGCGGCGTCAAAATCCTTTTTGCTTCCTGTAACTTCGGTTTTTCATATTTTTCTTGGCTTGCAGATGTGGCGCTGACAGCGTTGCAACTCAAAGCAGTATCTGAGGCATTTATGCCCATGCCCTTCTCCATAGTGGCCTTATTCAGACCGTCCCTGTGTCGTTGGCTTGCGCACGCACAGATGTCACTTTCACATACTTGCAATTCATGGCATTATTTATGTCATCCAAATCAAAGGTGCTGACGGCCTCTATTTTCACCTCCTTTCTGTGTAGTGCGCCCCGATGTGACTTTCACAGCGTTACAGTTCACGTAGTTCTTGGTGCCATCACGGGCAATCTCACGAGCTGTATCTGCCGCCCTTCCGCGTCTTCGTATCATCGATATGCCTGCAGATATCACTTTCACATGTTTCCAGTTCTCGGCAGTGTTCGCGGTGTCCATGTCTATGGTGCTGTTGATGATCGCCCTGTTCCGACCGGCGGCGGGAAATTGTTGCTCAGTTTATTCCTTGGCGATAGCGGCGGGCACACTGACGGTCTTGTACTCCCTTTTTCAAATGCTGGCCTTCGTCGTCGTTATCATCATCCAGCGGACCGAGAATCAATTTGGCGGTGAGTGTCCGATGTGGGAACATCCCACGGTAAGGGTGCCGCAATACGTCCCTGAGCTCCTGACATGAGGTGCTCGATCTCTCACCCGAAACATGACTTTCAAGATTGTTGTTCGCGCAACCCGATCAACCTTTTTTATTTGCCAGTCCTGAAAACAATGCACTTGTAAAATGATCATACCTTTTCGTCGTTCCTCACTTCAGGAGCTCAACCGGTCAGGAACGTTTGACCCTAAAAAGTGAAAACCCTACTGTGGGATGGTTCTGCGTGTCATAGCAGGGGTAGTACTTTCGATAAGTTTTGTTATAGAGGGAAGAGCTGGTCAGCTTACTTATCCTTGGCGATAGATAGATGTGGGCGTGCTGGTGGCTGTGTACCCTCGTTTCCTTAATGCTGGCGGTCGTCGTCGTTGTCTTCTTCAAGAAGACCGATAGCACCTCTGGCGGTGAGATGCGCTCCGCGGTGTGGGTAGCACTACTTTTATCTTAGACGCGATTTTTACTTGGGAGGGTCTGTCGACCACCTCTGGCTTAAAAATGTGTATGCAAGCTTTGCCCGGTACGTAAGCTTGTGGGCCAGGTATCTCTTCATGAAATGTTTTGAAAAATGCGCATCAGGAAAAACGCGTTTGGGTAGGGACTCGGTTGAGTTGCGCCGTCAGCGAAACATGACGGGGCTGAAAGGTGCAACCACTACCGTAGTGTGGCTCGGCGCCTGTTGCATGTGGGCGATTAAATTTCGGCAGGGGGTGTTTTTGTTGAGCCGTGTTACGAAGGATACAAGCTTCCAGTATTCCCGACGTATAACTGTGTTGTTGCGCAGATAAGCCCCGTGATAGCGGCAGGTTTAAACAAGTCCTACATCGTTGGATCTTGGCAAAATCAAACCGTTTTAATTGGAGCAGACGTGTCTTGTTATCGAAGAACCAACACAGCACGGCCTACACGAGTCGTAACTGTTGTACGGGAAATAATTACTCTAACCAAGCTGCTACACTGGAGATGTATCATGTATATAAGCTCATTTTTCCTTTGCCGCCTTTGCCCTCACCGCAGGTACCACCGATGAGGTCGACAATCGAAAGCTAGGAATCACCTTCGGCATGGCCGCAGCTGGCGTATCACTCGGGATGCTCCACGCAGGGGTCGTCCTAGTCTTCGCACGCGGCACCGGAGATGGCCCGTTCTACAAGTGCCTGCACAACTGCTTCCGCAAACACGAGCGCAGCAGGCCCGTCAGCGCGACGCCACTGCCACAACCCCCGAGGCCGGTTGCCTCAGCCCCGGTACGGGAAGCGGGGTCTGCTTCCCAGGTCCCTGTAGCCAGCCAATATGTCGAAACCCCGATACCGAGACCGGGGTTCGAAGTCGAACTTGGGACTCAGTATGTGCCGTCGCCGAAGTACGTGCAGTCTCCAGTAGCGGGGTCGGCTGTCCAGACCGTAGTGAGAAGCCACGCTGTCCATTCACCAGTTGTCAGCCCGGCTGTTACGCGAGAAGAATATGTCAATAGCCCGATTGTTCAGCGAACAGTGGCGAAGCAAGCAGTGCCGCCGGTGGCCACGAGTCCGGTTGTTAAGCTCGCGGTAGAGAGTCCGGCTGCCCAGTCCCCTGTACCAAGCCCGGATGTCGAGGCTGCATCTGCAGTGGGTGAAATTTCTCCATCGCCAGTCGCCAGCAGCCCGACTGTTCAGTCTGCAGCAGTACCCAGCCCGGCTGTTAAACCCAACGTAGTGAGTCAGTCGGTGGAGTCTCCAGCAGCAAGGCTGGCGGTTCAGCCTGCAAAAGCGAGCCCAGCTGTCCTATCCGAGATGGCAAGCTCAGACGAAGAGAGTCCGGAGATTCTATCCGAAGTAGAGAGTCCGGGTGTCGCTCCCTCAGCACCCAGCCCGTCTGTCACATCCTCCGTGGCGAGCCCAGCTGCTCAATCCGCAGGAGAGAGCTCAGTTGTTTAGCTCCCGCAAGCGAGCCCGGAGTGACGCAGGATGTTTCCTGTTAGTTATCTCTGTACCGCAGATATGTTTGAAGTACGCCAAGTCGACGCGGTTTGTCCCAAAACGACCACGACTAAGGTATAGGGGGGTCGCTGGTAGGGCTCGCGAAAGGGGTTTCACGATTTTGTGGCTACCCCTGTAAGGGTTTAGGGTGCTAGCGTCTTCCAATTTATATCGGGTGAGGAAACATCAAAAGTCTTATTGCTGGTGTTGAAGCCGACAAATGTCATACTCACACAAACCCAACCAGGCCACAAAGCAAGCTACTCTACGTTAGAACTTCGACAGAATGGAAGGAAAATCCACTTCTAAATAAATTTGTTCGTGGCATGGTTTGCCTTTGTGCTGACAACGTCCGACGGTATTAATATTGTTATAACATGCCCTCCTACCCAACTCCTACCCGAACCTCATTATTGGTATCTCGCAAATACCCCTTTGTGATTGTCGGTTTCAGTATAGAGTCGTCCCACGGTAGGTGTTGCACTTTTTGGGGTCGGTCGTTCCTGACCGGTTGAGCTCCCGAAGCGAGTACCTACCGGCTGGTGTGATCGTTTTACGAGTGCTTTTGTTTTAGGACTGTTAATAGCGGGTAAACATGTTGATCGGGTTGCGCCAACGAAAAATATTGGAAGTCATGTTTCGGGTGAGACATTGAGCTCATCATGTCAGGAGCTCAGGGACTTATTGCTGCACCCCTACCGTGGGATGACTCCATATGTCACCGCCGCCGTGAAAAGCCAAGCGAACAGTACTTGTAGTTGAAGTCCGTCTGTGGGCGAGGTTTAGATCTACATGCGCGTGTGGCTTATGCTGGGTGGAGAACGTTGAGATGCACCACCTCATGTAGCCTCTCCTGTAGCCTTCGTCGGTGTTGTGTTGTGCTGGATAAGCGTAATACAGGTCCAAACCAGCAAACATGTGCTAGATCCTCCAGATCATCTCGATCTCAACCGGCAACATGATCTATAAGCCATACCGATCATATATATTAGGGGGGGTGTCTGCTTTCAAAGGAATAGATCGTGAACAGGGATCTGGTACGTCCGATGTTTGGAGGACTTGTTTCCCGTAGACATTAACCCACTCAACTAAACGGTCAACCAGAGGTGGCACACGGTCGCTCGTGTTGCCATATGCAGGCCATATAGGACGAGGAACTTCGATGGGGGTCGACGGGTTTGCACAATAATAAGGGATGTATGAAGAGGGGTGTAAGTGGTCCGTTGTCCAAACCTCCATTTGGGTCGATGGGTTCGCATAAGAACATAGGATGTATGAATGGGGTTGCGTGCGGTCGGTTTTCCGTCTTCGCCATTATCTTCCCATCGTTTGCCGGTAGAGCTGAACACTATTTCCAGGTTACTCTTCTGGAACGGCTATTGTAGGGGTGGCGCATCGGAAATAACGTGCTCGTACATTGTGCATGCTTATATCCCGCATGGGAGCGCTTCGACGGTAACTTTTTTCCCGTGGAAACGGTATCGGGATACCGCGATTGGGCAAACCACGATAACTGTATTCAGAACATCAGGCAGTGAGGTTCGACGGGTAAACGGTTGGGGAGGTTGTTGGCGGTACAAGTTTTGGCGGCAACGGGAGACGACGGTAAATCTCTAGCGATACGGTAAACGGTACCAGGTATTGTTTATGTTGGCGGTGATATATTCTGTCCACGATGTACCACTGTACATACTTCGAAGTATACATTGGCGGTTGACCACATGTGTACCGTATTGGCATTTTTGCCTCGGAGAGTTTCCCCGGAGTACGCGCCACATAGGTAAGGTTTGTATGGGATGACGTAGGGCGTCGACTGGTGCACGCTTTGTTTCACGATTATATTATGTTTGGAGGGGACAAATAAAATCATAGAGGCAACCCGATCAGAGTCGGGTTGGACACACGGAGCCTAGTGTGCCCTGTTGTCGCTGCTACCCCCTGGGCTCCATCCGCGTTCATTCTCGTGCGTGCTTGTAAACTCAAGACCGTTAGACCCTCGCATATCGTGACATTGTCAATACGGAGCACATCGGGTTGTTGCTGAAAAGACAAACATTAACATTGCACCAAGCGCGAAGCCCCGTGGAGTATTCGGTGATACGCTTGGAGGGTGAGTTGCTTCCTGCTGTAGACGAGATGTGAGCGAGGGGGACTTCGGCACGTTGTACGTAGGCTGCGGCCGGGAGAGAGGCAATCAACTTTTATATTTCGACGTTTCTAGGCCGCTCGCGCGGGGGATGATGCCCGATTGCACCATCGACTTTCTAGCCATTTTTATGTTTGTCCCACTCATATTTTGCGAAATACGCCCCCATCAAAGTATTTTTTATGCTGGGCAGAATGAAAATGGGGTACCTCGTTTTTTTGTCGGTGGTACCGGGGCATCGAGCGGCTATACAGGGGTTGATTTAGGCGGGAATGCGGCTCCTCGGTGAGTTTTTCGCAACCTCTTGAGTGGTAAATATGTTTTTTTCCGACCACCACAGGCGGTCCGTACCCAGGCGATACGTATCCAGGGTAAAATTCTGTACGGTGGAACCCCCCCGTGGTAACTCCTAAACATTCGCTAGTAGTTGGCCGACATTTTGCTTGGAGGCGAACGCTTGGGTGATAATGTGTTTCCGACCTTCAGGCGGTACGTGTCCAGCGACACACATTCATGTTGTGTATGGCGAAAACAAATGTGCTGCCACCCGCTTCCCCTGATTTATTTCTCCGTTGAGGATCTAGGCGTTCGGACGTATAGTGAACCAATGTGAAGTAGATGGATTTGCCGGTAACGTGAAATCGCGTTAATTTCTTCGGGCAAACTACCCCTGGAGGTGAGCGCTTGAGACGCAATGCATCACAAGGTCTTCCGGCGGCGAACGATACTGATGTTTCCGCAAGTATATTGTCTGACCGTAACGCCGTGGTAAAGTATAAATACTCGGTAAACATTATGTACTTGGTGGAAACGTTGGAGATGGACGCTCCAGTGGCAATGCATCTGCCGACTTTGTATGGTGGGTATCCGAAGGTAAAATTCGGTCATGAGGTTTTAGAAGAATACAATTTGGCGGGAAAACCCTCGATGGACTATACACGGCGTAAGTGGGAACACTCACCGCTGAAGTGAACGTTTGGGTAGCAATCAATGTGTGTCTGACAGTCAGGGGTCGGTATCCAGCGGTAAACAGGAATGTTGCTTTTTGGAGGTAAAGACGCTGGCTGTATACCCTCCCGCGGAAAACGCTAAATGCGTGCTACTCGTAGTAGCCGAGTTTTGGCATCGTCTTTGCCGGTGTTCGGACTACCGTTCTAGATTATAATTCGGTGGCAGGGCGTGAAGGCTTCGGCAGGATGGCTTAAGAAGCGCCGCCATGATGTCTCCCTAGTCCTGCCCGCTAAGAGAGATTGCTCAGAGTGCTTCTCTCGCCGTGGCGATCTCGAAATATATGTGAGCGATCGACGCGAAGGTCGTGGTGAACATTGTCGTATAGTAAACATATCAACACTGTAAATAGGTTATGAGTGTCGCGTCCGCGATTACTCTAGTGCCTCGAAAAGCGCAAGGTTTCCTTCACAGGAGCACACTTCCTCAAATCGACAAATGGTCAGTCCATCACACGTTTGGTAATATATCTTCGTTGTGGCTGTAGGTCCATATATCGGAGTCATCCCACGGTAGGGGTGCAGCAATAATTTTCTCGGCTCCTGACATGAGCTCAATATCTCATCTGAAACATGACGCTTCCAACATTTTCGTTCGCGCAACCCGATCAACGCTTCTATCCGCTAGTCCTGAAATAAATACACTCGTAAAACGATCATACCAACCGGTGGTTCCTCACCTCAGGAGCTCAACTGGTCAGGAACGTTTGCCGCCAAAACGTGCAACCCCTACCGTGGGATGACTCATCCGCAAGACAAGTCTAGCATAACAGTTTGGGTTACTTGGACGGTTTATCCCGCAAATATCGCATGATAGGACTCGTGTTACGAGCCTGACGAGCATAACTGTAGAAAATGATAAAATTCACACGTTTTGTATGCTCCTGGTCGTATGCCGACAAAACAAGAAAATGAAAAATTAATGAATTCCACACGTTCGTTTGAAACTCACCCGCCCATCAATTGTGCTGCCGAAATTCAAGGTCAAAACTGTATATCTTGTATACTTCCTTTAACTTTCCGAAAGAGAAGAACCATCACATATATAGTGCCCACGTTCACTTGTCTCGTAGTTAACCCATGAGCATTTAACAAGGCAGCCCCATGCACGCCGTATGCATACGCTCAATAAAGAGCCGTCATGCACACAGAAAACAAAGCAGTTGTCTATACCGGGCATGTCGAGGCCTGCAGGACAGGAGCAGCCCATGTTGTACTCAGGAGACGATGGTCTGAAAAGCTACAAACAAAGACATAAACGGGACTTCACACTCACGCAACAATGACCACGTCGTTAAGGCCGCCCACATAAATGATCAGGCCTTGGGTAGCTACGTCGTTTCCGCCAAACGTGGAAACTCTCGAAGCGGTTCTCCCCCACACCAAAGTAGTACCTACCAGGTATTATTCCCAACCAGAACATAGAGGGTACATCTCGAAGTGATAATCGCCGACCCGACGCGGTATTGGATACGTTCCATTCGCATACTACCACACCTGAATCCTACCTTCACCAACCAACAACGGAGCAGTAAATAAATCAAGCTGGACTCCCCAACAAAACTACTGAGACGTGCCATCATTGCCCGCCTTGGATGCTCCCTTCACGAACCAATTCCAGCACTCGGATGAAGCTGAATATCAACACACAAGTACAAAATGCGTCATTGCTTCCCCCCCTTTAAATTCCTACGTTTATTAAACGAAATCAAACAAATCAGGCTGACCATCAACACATAAGTACTAAGCGCGCCATCAACGCCCCCCCTGAACCTCACTATAATAAAATCAAACTTTCAATCGGACGAATTTGAAGATAAAACCAAACAGACACGGGATGCGCCTTTCGAACCCCTCTTACATACCCTAACCTCACTAAACACATACTTGGTTCCTGGCACAGAAATCAGTAGGAAAACCCAAGCCGTATTTCCAATCTCGTACACGCCGCCCTTAGAGTATGCCGGTTACCCAACCCCCTCTCCCACACAAGGGACATACGTTACCAGAGCCCGACGATTGCTAGTACAGTACTAGACACCTAATAAGAAACAGTAAATCTGGCTCAGGCTAGATTTTTTATTTTAGAAATAGTCCGATCTGCACTAACTTCAATATAACGGCTCCCGAATTTCTTATTTTCCAGTAACTGTCAGTCTGGGTTTCTTATTACCCTGTTTCTTAATTTGTGTTATGTACTGCACGGTAGGGGGCTCGCAGTAGTGCCTGATGAGAGGTGTCGATGAATCCACCTGACACAGATAGGGTTACCTCAGGGTGGCAGTGTGCGGAGTAGTGCCGGTTGTTTGCATGACACATATCGGCTCTATTGAGGGACCCTTGCTGTAATCCTCGTCTGTCTGAAACCTCCACCTGACAACCCTCCATTTGGAAATACCTCCGTGCCGTCGCAGCATCATATATACGGGTGGTGTACTGCAAACACAAGAGCTTCTAGGTGGGTACCGCTCCGCCACCCAACCTAACTGGTCTTCGGTTTGCTATTACGTACCATAGTACACACATCGATCTACGAACACGCCAGGCAGACTCAACGACACCGAACATCAGAGGTTACCAGGCGCAACTAACCACTTTAATACCTAGCCAACCTCATAACTCGTCTACTACTTTGTTGGTGACTTGCAGCCGACCAACTTACTGCCCGAGCGAGGAGGCACAGTGCTAACGAACCTAGAGGTGTTCTAGTTGCTATCCCGATGTTTATCGAATCCGATACAGTGACGCACGGTCAAAGAAAAATAGGCGCCTTTCCCTCTGGCTCACCCTTAGTACGTACCCCCCGTGTCGGCTCGTTGCGTGCTACGAGAGGATGTACAACTCCATTTTCTGGGCCTTTTAGTAAGCTCGCGATATCCATGGCGTGGACACGTCATGAATATTCCGCTGCTAAAATGCAGCCAAGGCCAACCTTATCTATCCCATACCCCAAAGACACATTTTGGTAGTGTACTAATGTTTGTATTGGGCTCTTCACTGGAGGAGCTCTACACCGCACCTCAAACCTGGTTTGAATACCAATTAATAGTGCAACGCGATGAACAGCAACGCGATAAACGATCACATATCCTAGGCATTAATCGCAACCAAACGCGAAAAATGAATTAGTATCACAGCGACATCGGGTTAAGGAATGCCGAGGTTCAGGGAATAGTTTTGCCAAAAAGTGCTACGAGGACCGCTATCTTAGCTGGCGTCCAAATTGGATTGCCGGGTACTCTGTACGTGCGTAATGACTGCACGTCAACGATTCATATAGATGTGTATGGACCTCAACTTTCATAACCCGAAACTCTGCGCAAGACATATTCCAATAGGTATTTCATACATCTGATCCTTACCATCCTTTCTCGCGATGCACAAAACCGGAATCAGCCCTCATGATTACCTCGTAGCATCTACCTGGAAGCATCAACTATTGCGCTTCTCCGACTGCATGGCAGTCCGACGCGGACTGGCTGCATGCTATGGTAGAGGTTTTAACCTGGTATTTTGTACAAGGTTTCTCAGTCTGGTCACTTGATAAGCTTCAAACCGAATGTGTGAAAGACCGAAAGAACAATTTGACTCACAACAATGCCATGACCTACATAACAGTATTTGTGTTCTAAAACACACTCTATTATCCAACCAAGGTAATTATTTTTGAGTCGAACTGGCCAAATGACGAGCCCCGTTAGACAGAAATAGGTTACCCAACAAGTGCTACGCCTGTCGCAGAACGGGCCGTGCTAAATACTTGCCCCCTTCTTCTTTCACCTCGACCTCCACTTCCATATCAAATTTCGCTTCGCGCTGCATGTCCATTACAACGAGACTCTTCGCAATGCTACAGCACCTCTGCCTTACTATCGAACGTGTACTGAATTTGTCAGCTGCGAAGTGTTCTCGTTTTAACTCTCTTCAGGCTCCGCGTTTTCTTCATCTTGTTCTTCTGGTTCTTCTGGTTCTTCTGGTTCTTCTGGTTCTTCTGGTTCTTCTTGTTCTTCTCGTTCTTCTTGTTCTTCTTTTTCTTCGTCTCCTCCCTCTTGCTCTTCTTCTTTCTCTCCTTCTTCTTCCTCTCCTTCTTCCCCTCCTTCTTCTTCCTCTCCTTCTTCTTCCTCTCCCCCCCCGGCATCAGCATCCACCTCGATATTCACTTCTACCTCCACCTCCACTTCCACGCACTGCATGTCCCACCCCTCGCCGTCATGTTCGGGCTCATAATCGGAATCGCTGCTGAGATCGACCTCACCCTTCCACTTCCTTTCTCCTTTCTTGTTCTTCTTCAGCTTCAGCTCGCAACCATCGCTGCGCGTTGAAAATCCAGAGAAATTTAAAACGTCAAAACACAGAAGAGGCAGACAACGGCGGGAGCAGGCGGAACGTACTCTAATTAGGTTCGAAAACTATCCGACTAAGCGAACTTCGTTGCTCGACGAAGTCCGCAACAGCCGAAGGAGAGCTATAACGGGCGGCCATAGAAAACAAGACCAGATATTGCTCGCAAAAATAGGTAAGTATATTGGTTTTGTGTGTGCCGTAGGTCCTATTTACTATGGTCCCCCGTAAAAGGCATTCAAACAAACAACGTTCAACGCAAAAACACCGAATGCATGAACGCGAGCGAGCAGGCGGGGTGAGGTTCAAACCAGTCGTCTTCGGAAGCGAAGTTACAACGAACCAGCGAAGCCGGAGTTTCCGCTCGCAAACGCAGCTAGGGTGTTTCCTACGGAAGGGGGGGGCGTTATTGTTTGCCAGGTTCTATACCAAAACATCGCTATTAATGACCTAGCCATAAAAGGTGTAAATACCTAAAAATGGAACCCGATGGTCTAGGCATACAACAAATAGCAGCCCAACGATATCGTGCATAGGTTAAGGAGCCCCGTCATTCGAAAATATTTGAGCAAAAGACGCGTTGCACGATAGAGGTAGCACTTTTTGCGTTTTTACTCTCTGGATGACGGGGCTCCTTCAGCCAAAATCGTCGGAATGCCATTCTAGTTTTGCAATATTATTTTTTGTGTAGATGGGCCACAAGTTTGTTCATCAGATTACACTTTCAGTTTGCTCAGAATCGGTTTTCGGTGAGGCATAGAGCATAGAGATCCTCAAATGACGAGCTCCAAGAAAACCATGCTGCACCTCCATCGTAAAATGTGTCCCCAATGCGGATTTTGCACGATTCGGGCACCACGGTTTGGTCAGACGGCTTACGACTGACAGAGCACCTCAACTAGCTGACATTGCGCATAAACAAAAACCCTACCCTACATGTCGCCAGCAAAGCAATAATTGTGCCTCACAAAACACTCGTTTCTATCTCGCCCATGGGATTGCTTTCGTATGAAGCTCCCCATATGAAGAGCCTGATCAAACGTCTACGGTAAGTCCATCCTTGGGGGTATCACTTTGACGGTTTCGGTTTCCCGCGGATCAGAGTTTCATCTGCGACATCCGTTACCCCCCTTCTTGTCACGAGTCTGAAGCTTGCGATTTTCGGTTAAGGCGGTGGGCGCGGCCAAATAATATATGTGTTTGTGACACTGCGCCAACAAAAGCAGTTGAGTTTCGTTTTTTGGGCTACGTACAGGGGTCGCAAACGCAAGTGATCCATACCCGTTAGGGAAAACGGGGGTACACTACTACTGTACTATGTACTGTGTATAACACAATAGAATAGTAATGTAGCCTTTGCCGCCTAGGAGAAATTTCGGTTGCACCTCTCTCGCAGCGTGCGTCAAGAGTTTGAGCGAGCAACGACACAAGAAGGTTTTCATGACGGTTTGAGGTGAGCAGAGAGCCATGTTCCCGCAAAGCCCATAGGGTTAGAGTTTGGGCTAAGGTTAGGGTTAGGGTTGGGGTTGGGATTAGGGTTGTTAGGGTCCGTGTTTTCCTTCTCTATGTTCATACGTGTCCGACGAGAGTCTCACCCAACGCCAGCGAGATCGAAGCTCGACTTAATCGCGCCGTTCAGCATATTGGTGGTGGTTTCCCCTTTCTCTTTCTTCCCACCGCCGCTGGAGCTGTAGGCAGACGCCTTTTTCAGTTTGAGCTCCAGGTCCCTAGCCGAAAAACCTTCGGAAGTGGAAAACCCCCCTTCGGCCGTACCATCGCAGTGCGTAGTTGGCTGGTTCACGTCCTGGCCGGTCGCCATTCCCTTAATTAGCTTTCCCACACCCTTCCCTAGCCCCTTCATAAGTTTCGACCGGGTGAGAGCCTTGTTAGCCCCCGAAAACAGCGCCTTGCTGAATGTACCCCGCGTGTTTCCACCCTGAGCACGTTCGTTCTGTGCCGTTGCGTGTCGCATGATCTTCGGGTAGTTCTTCATGAGTTCTTGTTGGAGGTCGACCGGGACCCGCGTACCTTCGGAGATACCAAACAAGGCAGGGTTGAACTTGGCTACCTCCGACTGTGACGATGCCTGCAAAATGCGAGTTAGTATCGAGGAGATGAGTACGGGTTGGCGCAGGGACGAGCGGGTGTTCCGTTAGTCTGAAGACGTGTCAGCACTTATGTATAAAAACCACTGAGACGGGCTGCGTGTTAGCGTTTACATATCGGCGAGAACACTAAGGCTACGGTATAGGGGGAACCCATGTATCTACTATCATACCGAGTTGAAGCTCTCTCGTCAAAAACCGAACATGATCATGATTTATTGCCGCAGCAACAGCAAACATTGACTAGCCCATGTATGTCACGGAACCTACGAAAGACACGTGTTTGAGGCCGCTTCGCTACAGTATTGGGTAGCCACTCGGGCGAGTGATCTGAGTCGCTCAAATCAACGCCCTGATGGTGACCCTCCCGACTGTAGCCCTAGTCCGAGGTGAGATGTGTCAGCACTCAGAACAACATAAATGCGACGGACTACAAAACGGATGAAAAGCGACACCGACAACGTATGGTGGACTTTACCTGGCAGGTCGGAGTCTGCTGTATATGCCGCGCGCGATGCATGACTGCTACAACGAACAGCGCAACACTTAAACGCTTGAGATCAGTTGGAGATAGCGTGATATTTCGAAGGGAAGACATCCATCGTCGAAATCCGGGCCACTACCTGGACGCCCAACTGCAGGCAGGCTTTCATGGATCATCCGTGAATTTTGATGGTCTGACTAAATGGAAACGCACACACACACACTTGTGTCACAGACTAAACAAAACGCAAGATGAAATATCAATTTTGTATGCAACTCACTCTTACGCTCACATCTCCTGCGCCGGTCTCTGTCGTCCGGCCCGTTGCGCTCTCGGCGCTCTGATCACTGTTCTGTGCGGCACGACCAGTCCGAGCACCTTTCTTCGGATCGTTCACAGCGCTGGAGCTCGAGGGCACCGCACCCGCCACCCCCCCGTTTCCCACGATAATGTCGGGATTTCCTCGCAGCTTCCTGCTGTTGCTGCTGTTGCCGTGCGAAGCATCGCGGAAACCCGATGCACTCGGTGTGGACCCCCCCTGAGACATTCCTGTGTTCGGGTCACGAACCGGGCGAGCTGGTACTGCGGGTGGTCGAGCTGGTAAAGGTGGTGGCACGGCGCCGCCGCTAGTGACCCTGGCGACTGAGTGCCTACGTGGCGGCTCTACCAAGGTGGCATCAGTGGCCTCGCCAGTTTGAACCTGCTGAGGTAGTCCCGTTGTGCTCGTGCGTGGTGCAGTTTCATCGCCGTTGGAGTGTGCTTGTCTATCGCTGATGTTATCGCAGCCACTGGCCGTCGTGGAGGGCGAACTGCGGGTGCTTGCTGGCCCTCTAGCTCCTGCTCGTGTGATTACCGTATGTAACGTATACCGAGTGGGGCAACGGCAGAACACGATGGCAGAACCGTGACAACAATGACGGGGCAAGTTTAGCTAGTTTATTTATCCATGACGATCCTACGGGTCGCCCGAAAGCTTCCCGATGAACTTCGCGGCAGTCACAAGAAGCCTGTACCTATAGTAAGAAGCACCGGAATGAAATTCGATCGCGTGCGCAATGAATAAAGCACCCTGCGCAGGCACGCCCGAGTCAATTTCTGTGGTTGTACAAACGGTTGTAGGAAACGCACGATGCTACTCTATCAGCGACAGAGTGAGTAGTGTTTCGCGAAAATCAACCCTACCGGCTATCGGCTAGGATACGTAGTAAAAAAAAACCGTGACCGACATGGTCATTTGAGTCTTAACTGGAGTTAAAGATTCAAAACCCAATACTAACCTTGCGGTGTGCTAGGCATGGAAAACCTTCCAAGGAGTTTTGTCGAAAAGTTAGGAAGAAGAAAGAACATACTCAGGCTACTGTGGTGGTGCACCGAATATTTCCTTGGGCTCCTGACCTGAGGAGCTCAATACCTCTCCCATACACAAAAGTCGAGATAAAATGAATGTTCAACCCGATGAACAATGCCGTGGCCAAGGCATACCGCGAATATTAGTGCAATAGGGTTTTAGGGTAATGCGCCCCGTGATTCAGAAAATGTGTTAATAATAGTCAGAACGTGCTACTCCTACAGTGGCACGAATCTATACTAAACCCACCGTTTGGGGCCGGGCATCTGGGCCTCTCCCATGTGGTGGTCTGGTCGATTAGGTTGAAGTAGTACTGCTGTCCACCCCTAGATACTGCAACGCCCCATCCTGTCGATAATATAACCACGCCCACAGGAAACCGACGGAAATTCAATGAGTGATGAGGACAACGCTTCGGCAAGAGCCTACAACCTCTTATCTACCCGAGGGCAGCGTTGGTACAGGTCCGCGGGGAATTGAAGGCGACACAGCCCGGTCAAATATTAGCTCAAGGACTCCGGGAACAAATACAGGCAGCGACCAAGAGCACGGTATTATAGTATGATGACAAATAATGATTCGTGTCGAGGCTCTGACTCTGTGATAAGAGCTGCTGAGGTGGCACCGACGTGTCTGTGAATATCACCTGTGATGAGAAGAAAATAGAAATATAATTCGGAAATTGGAGATTGCGGCATAAATGTGGAAACCGAAGAAGAGAAGAGGGAAGTAGAAGAAGGAAGAAATGTTGAGCAGAACGGAGAGGGAAAATGACTGATCAAGGTAGGCAAGGCCGTCACCAGGTCATCTCGGGACAATGCCCATGCTGAGGGAAATTAACTCTTACGGGTTATCGTACTGGCCGACAGTCTGTCCTATTCGTTCCTTGAAATGTTCCCTTCAACTTGTCCCGATACGTAGTGTATTAAGCTAGTTACAACTTCAATACAATACACCGGCGAGAAGGAACAACTCGAGTCTCTCTGCATATTGTAATTCTCCTAATCTATGATATGATATATAGTGTACTCACTGGTAGTTACAACGAACGCACCTGCTACTAGTGGACGCAGATTTCATATTCCAATACGCCTCATTGATGAGGTCAGTAGCTACAAGAACCTGATACTCAAAATAATAAACGCAATTGGTACGACGTATCCAGACCTGTGTATGAACAGCGGCAATATGGGTGTACTCATGTCACTCAGAGAATCAAAATACGAATGGAACATATTCAGACCTGTGTATGAACAGCTGGCAATATGGTGGTAAACATGCCACCAAATACTCGTGGTGTAGTCACTAGCGAGGAGTACTCTAAAAAAGAAGCGCAAACCGGTCTGCTGGATGTTCAACACGCCCTCTTGATTGATATATAGAGCCTCATAAAACAAATACATCCCAAACAAACTGTGGACGCTTGTCCAGTATAGCGAAAATGCGTCCTATTCAGTTTGTCTATGTACGTATAATACGTACTCGAAAGAAGATCTACGAACCTAGATTGTATGACAATACCTTATGGGTATAGTCCTATGCCAAAAGCTACTCGTGATGCTGTTTGGATGATCAGCGAGTAATATCTTAGAAAACAAAGAGTAAGAAATATCTGCTGTAAGTGTACTGCGTCCCCTCAATCGAACGCTAGAACAAAGAAGAAGTCGAGGAAAATCGAATAGAAGTTGTGGACGTACGTGCCCAGTGCTTAACTGTAATGTGCATGTACTATGCAACATTCAGTTTTGTGAGCATGTATTTACGTATGCTACACTCACTAAAAAGAATGATACTTCGAAGTCAAACAAACAACCTGCAACGTGTACATGCAGTTCTGAAAGCAGGTATATATGACATGCGTACTCCAAAAGAAAGATGCGTCGAAGCCAAAGAACAAACTCAAAAACACGAATAAAACTTTGAGTCCAATATATAAATTTGGTACAATGTTTTGTGTAAGCTTGTATGAGGCGTGCTCGTGTCGGCGAGGACGGAAGCTCCAAGCCGCCGCAAATCGAGGCCCTTAGAGGGGTCCTCCTACCGTAGCCTTGGTCCAACACAGCAACAAGTAACAACAAGTACGCCTGCTAAAATATGCAAGGATGTTATTTGTTGGGCACGCCAAGGCCCTGGTTTAGACTGCTTCGTACACTTCAGGGTTAAGGGTGGAGGACGGCTGTTCAAGGGGTCAAACACACCCTTCGGAACAGGGTCAAAACACCCTTCAGAACAATGCTAGAGCGCCCTGCCCGCACCGTACGGAAGCTGAAAACCGGATTCCTTCGTGCCGCCAGATGGTTGGCCCTCCTGAGAATGATGCCTTGAGGACGGTGCAGCTTCTCCCCTAACGCTCGTCGAGTGTGGCCGGGTGAAATCGCTGTGTCTGCCGCTGCTGCCGCTGCTGCTGGTGTCTGTGGCGGCAGTGCTCGTTGTGCTGCTATCTATGCGAGAGCGGCTGCTACGCATCGGTTTCCCTGGGGCCAGCCCGCCTGCTGCAGCACGAAAACGTCGTTTATGGATCGAAGGTTGTACGTTAAGAGTAGATACGTCGACAACAATGGCGTACGGACGGTATCTGACTCCATTATATAGCCTCGTTGCAGTAGAGCTTACCACTTTTTCGAGGAAATGGTTGAGGCACACTATATACGAGACGAAGGGGGTTAACCCTACATTGGTTGATTGCGTTTGATTGGTTTAGGTCGGGGCTCCACAGACGAACTTATGGAAACCATATGGTATGAACAGCATCATCCTACGAAGCAGCCGGTGTCGCGTGGGGAGGGGGAGGGGGCGTACTTCTGGCAATGGAGGGGACTATACGATATGCGCCCACGATGGTGATACCTGGACAGCTGCACGCTTCTTGGTAAGAGCCCATCGGTCGCGTAGCTATTCATGGATCTCAAAAGGGCGAGAGTGTATCGCAGTAAGAGTACAAGACACGTACAATCTGCATCAACACCATGGGTTTCGATAGAGGAGGACGGGGAGAGAAGGGGGGGGGGGGTCACTCACCGTCCGGGAGCTTGAAGGCTGACTCCTCACTTCGGGTATCTGATGACGGCGCATGTACCTTCCTTACGGCAATTGGCGATGTTCGCCGCCCATGGCTGTTGCTGCTGTTGCTGACGTTGCCGGTACTGGTGGTGCTGCTGCTGGTGCTGTTGCTGTTGCTGTGGCTGCTGCTGGTTTGTGCTGGAGAACGAGTAGCGTAGTTCGGTTTCCCGGAGATCAAGCCGCCTGTTGACACGCCAACGAGCGATTAGCGAAAAGGTTGCATCACGAGGAGAAGGACACATGCTAGGGTACGGGGTGCATCTACGCCTCGAGGGCTCCCCATTTCATATACCGTATGCCTCACTCAAAACCTGGCCTTGAGAAAATATGAACGTGTACTGCAGCAACCCGATTAACAGTCCTGTGGTCGAGGTTTGCAGCGAAAAATAAGGCAAAAGCCATAAAGATATTCCATCAATATTAGGAAGTTAGTTAGTTCCTCTTGTGAGCGAGGAGCCTCTAACGGTTCGCCAAGCAGTGTGATCCCCCACGATAGCACGAGTTTCAAACTGACGATAAAAG
Source organism: Alaria marginata (assembly GCA_037833945.1). NCBI lineage: Eukaryota > Phaeophyceae > Laminariales > Alariaceae > Alaria > Alaria marginata. The sequence continues at coordinate 9,859 of JBBMKB010000009.1, read as the reverse complement.
TAGTGCACTCACGAGCAGCAGATGTATTCCCTTCACTTATTACTAGTAGGCGAACAATATATTATATATATATATCATATATCATATATGACAGATGATATATGATATATCATATACCGGTATCATATATGATATAATAGTAGGCGAACAATATATGATGTATATTATATATCATATATGATATATCCTATATAATGTATCATATATTATATAGGCACGATACCGCAGACACCAGCATCATGGCTTTCATGGAGCGGCAACAGCAGGTTTCCTCCTTCAAAATCTAAATTACACGATAGGCACACAATACATAATAACCGCCAGGCGCTAACAGTTGGAGTTGAGTGGGGGGGCTGGGGGCGGAGGCTTGAGGCGGCGAAGAGCGGAGGGGGGCGCACATTCCGCGAGCTTTAAGGTCAATGTTTTATTTGGTCTGAAGATAGAATGACGGGTACAAGTTGTAGAGGGTTTGTTTAAACCTTCGAAGACGTTACTGTAAACCTATACCGCGTGATCGTTTAATCTGGGGATGAATAACGTTCTCCACTTCTCTCTCCCTCGCTCTGTCCTCAAAACACAAAGAGCACCTAATATTGCATTTGACCACCGGGCGGTGGGGCCACCCGCACTTGACGCGTTATACAATATACTACTATTAGTATAGAGGTAGCATATTATGGCGTTTTAGTTTCTGGATGACGGGGCTCCTTAACCCAAAATCGTCGGAACATCATTCTATTTTGACAATATGCTTTTTTTGTGTAGATGGGGCCACGGGTGTGTTCATCGGATTGCACTTTCAGTTTGCCCAAAATCAAGTTTTCGGTGAGGGTATAGAGCTCCTCAAGCGAGGAGCTTCAGAAAAAAAATGGTGAACCTCTATCGTAGAATGCGTCACTTGGAACTCACGAACAGTCGATTCTTCAACACTGATGGTTGACTTGTACCCGGCGCGTCGCCGTGCCGAGGAAGAGCCTGCTTCATTCGATCTCCCGCTTGCTGATGCTGCCCTCCTATGGCTGCTCGTCGCGCTGCTGCTAGTGCTGCTAGTGCTGCTAGCGCCGCTGGTGGCGCTGGCGGTGCTGGATGTTGACAAGCGACTGGTGTGTCCCGGCATCCCTGGGATCAAGCCACATGTTGGTGGGCGGATGCATGGGCGGTAAAGAATAACCGTTTCGGAGCCAAGCGATTAAGATAACTGCATGGTGGCTCGCATTGGTGAGTAGTGCCGCTGGTGCTGCTGTCGGTGCTAGTGGTGATGGTTGTGCTGGCTACTTAAAGGCGGCTGGTGCGTCTCGGTCTCCCTGTGATCGGCCACCAGTGGATGGATGAAATAGCGGGTGGCAAATAGGATACGTTTCGGAGCCGACGGATTCAGAAAACGGTCCGGTTGCTTGCATTGGCTGCTGGTACGACTGCTTGTGGTACTGGTACTGATGGTGCTGGATGCTGACAGCACCTATGACGACTAGTGTACCGTGGCTTGCAAGTTAGAGCTCGACGGTTCCACGAACATCACCAGAGAGGATGGAACACAAGTGCTATCTAACTGCAATACAGTGCCGGTCCTATTAAAGAAATCCGGCATACGGGCCCCGGCGAAAATTGTGTTTTTAGAGAACGTGTACTTGGCACGTACACAGTAGTAGAAGCTTTCCTGCGGTTTTCTTCATTCACCGGAAAGCTTAGGCTAGGATTCTTGTGACGATCTTGCTTATCCCGTTTAGCGGCTGCAAAAGAATATTACGCACTACTTGCAAGAACGTTGTCCCTGGAAGCCGTTGGGGCAGGTTTAATAAAGAGGCAAAATAGGGGTGCAGTTCCAAAAGACGTAAGAGAGGTGCATAGTTTTGTTTTATAGATGTGATACACACATATACCAAGGCTGCCGTAGGGCGATGATCTGTTATCATGTTCCCTGCCTGGAGTCGGCCTCTCGAGCAAGTGGCTCGGTTCCTCGCTCAAAAACCGACTAAAACAACTTGGCTGAATCATCCCACGGTAGGGGTGCAGCAATAGGCTCCTGAACTCCTGACATGAGGAGCTCAATGTCTCACCCGAAACATGACTTCCAACATTTTCGTTCGCGCAACCCGATCATCATTTCTATCCGCTAGTTCTAAAACCAAATGCACTCGTAACATGATCATACCAACCGGTAGTTCCTCACTTCAGGAGCTAAACCGGTCAGGAAAGTTCGACCCCAAACAGTGCAGCCCCTACCGTGGGATGACCACGCTGGCGAAGTGAGACAATCACCTCCAGCTAATTATAAGTGCACCATCACGAAACCGGAAGGCACACAGGTACAAGTATACGGTCACTCGCGCGACTTGCTCTAAGCCGCTGGGAAAGGAGGCCCTAAAAACGACCCTCCTGTTGAAGCCTTGGTGTAGGGCAGGTACTGTATTTGAACTCCCGCATCTTCGATCCGATCCTATCCAGCACGGTGCACAGTGCCAAACGTGAGCTTGGAGTATATCAGTATGCCGATATGTTACAGTATTCGCGCCCACGGGCAAAGGAAGGCCCGCCGAGGAGGAGCGCCTACTTCGGTACCACGAGGAAGACTCAAAAGTCATCCCACGGTAGGGGTTGCACGTTTTGGGACCAAACGTTCTTGACAGGTTAAGCTCCTGAAGTAAGGAACTACCGGTTTGTATCATCATTTCACGAACGCATTTGATTTAGGACTAGCGGATGGACATGTTGATCGGGTTGCGCAAACGAAAATCTTGGAAGCCATGTTTCGGGTGAGATGCTGAGCTCCTCGTGTCAGAAGCTCAGGAACGTATTGCTGCACCCCTATCGTGGGATGACTCTCAAGTCGGTACTATTGTGACACCAACGTGCAGCATAGGCTACTATTACGGGGGAACGTAGTTAATAGGACCTACGGTACACACAAAAACCTCTATATTTATCCATTTTTACTACCAATATTCGGTCCCATTTACTATGGTCCGCCGTAATAGAGGATATTGTATTGAATGTGCACAGGTAGTTTCTGGGCCTATTAACTAGACCAGCTAGACCAGTACTTGACGAACAGGTGGATGGTTGCCGCAGTCAAATACATGCTTACCGGCTTTGTTGAATGTGTCCGGGGCATGGGTGTTGGTGGCATGGGATGGCTCGGCGACAGGGAGATCCCACGTGGTGGTCTTGGTGATGTGGTTCATGTAGAACGTCTCCCCTTCTTTAGTTTCTGTCGCACTCCAACCTCCAAAAACCAGGCAGCAACGCAACATAAACACATGGCGGCATCCGATAGTAGCGAGGAGAGTTCATTGCTATTGCGGGGGACTATAATAGTTAGTATGACCTACGGTACACACAAAAACCTAGTTATTTGTGTATTTTTACTACCAATATGTGGTCCTATTAACTACGTTCCTCCGGAATAGCCCCTTGAAAGTTGCACAGGGAAAACTACAGTGACTTACAGGGGTGCGGTACAGTACAGGACACCTTTTCCAAGTTAGAAACAAACAATACTGACCTAGGCTGGGTTTCCTACGTGCGAGAGGGTGCTTTCCGCACGGATCTTTTTTTAACGGCTCCTGGATTTCACATCTCCCTATTTCTGACTGCAGCAGTAGATGTCCTGCACAGCTGTAAGACAAATATGTTATGCAGTGATACGAATGAGTTTTCGGATGAAAAGGTTAATTGCATCAAGGTCTATTACTATTGTGTGAACAGGTTTAACTGTATGAGTTATATGGACATGATACACAGTACGGCGCCCGATGTAGGAGCCCCTCAGAGCAGGCCAGTGGTACCGCTCTTAACCCCGTGTCGCTCTTTCCTTCCATGTGGTACAATCTAGGCTTTAGCATGGCGTCACAAGACCTGACAAGCTGATTAGAGCGCCAAACATAATCAGTCAAAAGGCTAAACCCCTATCACAGAATGCGCCCATATAGTTCACCCAGAAACTCTCTTACACAAAAATAAACGGTATACCTATCCCGATGAACAAGGCTGTTGCGTAGATGTATACCAGGGTATACAGTATACGACGTGTGTTGATAATTTGGCCGTTAAAAAATTCCGGCTGAGTTTTTATGTAATTTAGGAATTTACAGCTAAGCATTTGCGCCCAGCAAGTTCGACGCTGTAATCATTTACAATAGCCTTTAAGAGCCTGCTCTCAACTTTGACATCACAATAAGCCGCGAGCCTTAGCCAAAATAGGAGATTATTAACTGCTTTTGAGTACTGTATACAAAGCGTTTTTGCGCAAAACACAAATGGCAACCATATTGAGTAGATGCCCGCTTGAAGAGCCGTCTCGGTCGGAAACATCTTGGTCAAGCAGCGATGCTCCTGTCGCAGCGCGCATCTTGGAAGTTTCCGCGCATCCGTAAGCAGCTTGTGCAAGCAAGGGGCTGAACTCAAAATATTAATATGATACCCCTGCAAAACAAGACTAATGCCACCAATTGCATGATCACATGAATCTACCGAGTTCATACTCTCATTGACCTACGACTGATTGCGCATTGCTGGGATTGATGGAGCCGTTTATGGGTTTTACGCGGATTATAGTTGGTTAATCAATGTCAGAAGATCAGCGGTCCTGTTCGATGAATTTTGTGTGGATATACCATCGCGGCACTTCAGTTTAAAAACAGTTTTAACACTCCAGTTCTGCTGGTTCTGCTCCGTTCTCGGTAATCAAATACGATATGAGTCATCCCACGTTGGGGGTGCAAAAATATGTCCCTGAGCTCCTGACATGAGGAGCCCACTATCTCACCCGAAACATAACTTCCAAGATTTTCGTTCGCGCAACCCATTTAGCATTTAGCATTTAGCATTTAGCATGATTTAGCGTGAAATGTCTAACCGCTAACCCGACGACCCATGCACTCTATAAATGATCATTCCAACCGGTAGTTCCTTACTTCAGGAGCTCAACCGGTCAGGAACGTTTGACTCGAAAAAGTGCAACCCCTACCGTGGGATAGCTCATATATACATATATATGGTGTCTCCTCCCTGCTCCGCCTCATGGCGGTGGTCCCGTGACCGACCCCCCCCTCCCCGTGAGGGAGCCAACCCGTGGCACGAATTTACCCAACATGCTACCAGGTAGGGTAAAACCGAGCAGGGGGTTATCTCCCTCACGAAGATGGGGGGATGACGCGCGGCTTAAGCCATGACGCGAGCACACGCTAGAAGACCAGATGCAGACCGTAGTTTTTTAACGTGGAAAGTTGGACAAAATGAACTCCAATGAACTTCCCTCATGGGCGCCTTTCGCGTCTTAATCACGAAAATCAAAATAGTTATAAACCAACTATAATCTACGTAGAACCCATCAACCGCTCCAGCAATGCCAGCAATTCGCAATTAACCGTAGATCCATGACAGTATGGACTCGGTAGATTCATATGATCATACACCATTGGCGCTGTACCGCAATATCTACGTACAGTAGGTGGCTCTTTTAAGGGACCCCCTGGCAAGGAAAAGCGGTATATAAGGGACTTCAGGCTTCTCCACACCGTCTTTCCCCCATTTTTAGCGGTCTCGTCTATTCATGTGGGCACAACACACAATAATAGCGGATCGCAAGTCGCTTGGAAAGGGTCAACAAGCAGGTTTCCCGATCGAAAAACGCTACATATACGGTCAGAAACCTTTCGAGAGGCCTAATCGGTTCTCAATCTGTCAAGGGACGGCGATAAACAAGAGACCTTGCCGCCCCGACACACTTCAACATGGTCCCTTAAATGGGGCTACCTACGGTATTTACCTTTTGGTAGTTTCGGCCCACTTGGATACGGCTTGTGCGATCTCGGGGCTGAACTTGCCCGCTGTTTCTCCCTCCTAGTACCCGAAGTTCCACGATCCCTTGGATTCCCGTGTCTTGCCTCCGGGGTGTCGCACCGAGCAGCAGTAGATGCAGTCGATGTAGTCGACGCAGTGAACGCAGTAGATGCCCTCCCCAGCTGTTCTTGCTGTGCCATCTGTTTGGTGCGTTGGCGCAGCACAGCCATAACGGAGTCATCCCACGGTAGGGGTTGCACTTTTTGGCGTCAATAAAAGCCTTCCTGACCGGTTGAGCTCTTGAAGTGAGGAACTACCGGTTGGTATGATCATTTTACGAGCGCATTTGTTTTAGGACTAGCGGATAGACATGCTGATCGGGTTGCGCGAACGAAAATCTTGGAAGTAATGTTTCGGGTGAGATATTCAGCTCCTCATGTCAGGAGCTCAGGGACTTATTGTTGCACCCCTACCGTGAGATGACTCAACGGAGCAACGAAAAAAACTCATATCAATGAACCGTCCGAGTTTCGAGACCGCTATCGGTCATGGTTTTGTTTGCCATCGTCTACCTCCTATTTTTAGAAACAATTAACTTAGCGGAAAGTAGACTTGGAAGGTAGTTAGACTTTGTGCATTGGTTTCTTTTGTTTCCGTGGTTTTCTCCTTCCGAAATGTTTTGAGTGATCAACGTGGAAGCTCATGCTGCACCTTGTCGGATGGCAAGCATAATAATCTTACAATAATTAGACTGACATTGATCTGTGAGATCTGAGAGTTCGATAACTTCCGTCTAAACTCATATTTCTAAGCTGTGTGTGCGATATATCGCACTGACTGGAAGTGACATTGACACTACTACTGTAGTACTCGGTTTTGCGTTCGTTGCGCCGAGGGTTTTGTTGCGAGCTGCAGCAACGGTCTATATATATATTCATGTAGCAGCACACGCAGTAGATGCAGTATATGACCAATAGATGCATAAGATGGCCGATCCCGCTGCTCTCTATCTGCCATATATATTATGTTCGGTTTGTTTGTACACTGCATCCTACCCAGTAAAAACGCAAAATTAAATCAACCAACCGTAAGGCGGTCTCAGCGAAGATTCGCTGCAGAAGGGGCCCGCTATGTCACCACTTACCACTGTAGCCACCACTGCGAAAAAGCCACCCTTGGTACGATCAATAGTGTATGTGGGGATTAATTTAGTGTTTGGGCCGACGCTGAGCACCGTTGCCTCGGTCGAGTTTCAATTCTTGTCACGCGAAAACGAGCCTCAAATCATGCCGGCCGATACTTTTATGGTCAAGAGCGGGCACTCTCTCTACTACCAGGTACTCTATTGTCGCCATGGCGCTCATGCTACAAGAGGGGTGCGCCCACGGTTTGTTAAGATTCCGACCTCGAGGAGCCAAGTACCCAGCCCAAACGCGGACTTTTCGGTTGAAGGGCGACGTCGATCGCGAAGGTTTCGGCAGTGAAAGGGCAACACGATTCACCACGGTCGATGACCTACATACAGTACATGACACCTAATAAAAAACAGGGTATAACACGAAACGCAGGCTGACATTTACAGAAGAATAAGCAATTCGAGAGCCTTTCAGCTGAAATTAGTGTAGAATACCCCCCATTCTAGATAAGAACCTCAGCCTGGGTCAATGTTTCTGGTTCCTATTAGGTGTCCTGTACTGTAGAACAAAACATGTTACATTGGGAGCACAAAAGGTATTGTCTTGTATCGTGTATCGTGTATCGTGTAGTTCTTCTGTAAAATAGCCACTTCGATCTCAAATGTTTCGGCCAAAAAAGGCTGCGTTTATGATAGAACACGGATCGTTGTCGTGTTCACAAGAGAGAAGAGCAGCATGCACAGCTTGCGGGGGGTGGGCGCGGGGGGGGGGGTTATGTGGTAAATATTGAGTTGATTCGCCCAAAAAAGGTATCGCCGGAACTATGAAAAGGTTCCAAAATTCCCAAGTTATCAAAGAAGCGTGCGAGGTTGAGTCTTTGACTCAAGTAAGGCGGCAGTACTGGTACGGTACCGCGCGGAGAGTTGCTTAGCGGGACAATACAATGGACACCCCTATTCAGGACCATCCCGTGACAAGCCCCAACACAAGATTTGATCTACGCATAGCTAGTGTCTGTGATGCACAGTGCGCGGCTTTTTGCAAGGCAGGACATGACGAGTTGACCTGTCTTAAGTCTCGAATGCTCTTATCCGGGGAGTCATCCCACGTTAGGGGTGCAGCAATAAGTTTCTGAGCTCCTGGCATGAGGAGCTCAACATCTCTTCCGAAACATGACCTCCAAGGTTTTCGTTCGCGCAACCCGATCACCGTTTCTTTCCGCTAGTCCCACAACAAATAAACTCGTATACCGTGTTACCCCTATCGTTGCCTGTTTCGTGACGTTCGCTGGGGTAGGGCGGTACCTAGACTTTGTAAGGCTCTCCACCTGAAACGCTCACAGCGCGCGTCATGCGTTGTCCTTCGAGCTCCAACAAGGTCCCACGAGTACCAACGGCTGCCCACACAAGCCCCTGCAAGCTCCCACAAAGTCACGTGCCATCTCACATGTTGGCATTTGCCCCGCGACTATCGTAAAAGCGTTCACCCTAAACGCACCTTTTTTTTCATATGAGGATGGTCATTACTTGAGGAGCTTCATACGCCTCCCAAGCGACTCATTTGGGGTGATCTGAAACTGATACGAAATGAACAATCATCCCCGTGGACTATAGCCTGAGTGTACAAAGAATATCATTCAAACAAACGAACGACATTCCGACGAGTTTGGCTTAAGGAGTCACACTTCATTCACAAATCGTTTCGGACAAAAACTGTTATCCTAATAGAATCATCCCACGGTAGGGTTTGCACTTTATGGGGTCAAACGTTCTTGACCGGTTGAGCTCCTGAAGAGAGGAACTACCGGTTGGAATGGTCATTTTACAAGTGTAATAGGTTTAGGACTTAGCGGATAGAAATGTTGATCGGGTTGCGCGAACGAAAATCTTGAAAGCCATGTTTCAGGTGAGATATTGAGCTCCTCATGTCAGGAACTCAGGAATTTATTGCTGCACCCCTACCGTGGCATGCCTCAAAAATGCTATACAAATAGCAGTATTGATACCTCTAGATCGTAACGCGCGTCGCTAAACCTACAGTAGTCCCATAAAATGTCGTGTGGCCGTCCCCAGGCATCACACGATACATCTTGCGCTTCCACGAGGGGTTCCTGTGGAGACAAGGGCGAAAGTTCGAATGGGAACCCGCGACCTCCCGACATATCCTAGATAGGATCCCATGGCATCTCCCGGCATTCTGCGAGGTCGCACGTGGGATGTCGTGGAATACCGCTTCTTCTCCCCATTCACAACGAACAGCTCACCTTCTCCTGGTGAGCTTCGAATAAGGATTTGCTGAAGCCCCTTTCCATCCGCCGACCTACACGTCGACAAAGGCACGTACCGTAAACAACAAGCGTGAGAAGGATGTTTGTGTTACGAGGGGGACAGCGTTGCCACTAGCCAGGCTCCTGAACTGAAGAGCTATACCCAAGACCGTTCGTTGCAGCAGCATTTCTGTTCTACATTATTTGTATTTTTATACGTTGGCCATGAGATCGTTGATCCGGTTAAACTTAAATTCTGTCTCAGAAGTGAGTTATTGGATGGTTTGTGATATTACATGGAGCCCCTCAAGCGACGAGACTGAGAACACTCAGGTGCAGCCGCCTGTACACGGCGGTATGACACAGCCAGCGGTCCGCGACGCCGGTACGTCACAGGATGGACTGCCGTCACGTGTCAGTGTCCCCTATCCCAAATAAGGGGCTGCACACCGACCATTTGTGTAAACCCTTTTTTAATTGTGATATGCGGAACTATCGCTCGTGAATCGTTGCGTTTCGGTCCGAGTCAAACTTGCCTCCGTCTACTTCCCATATCGTCTCCTTCAAACATCAAAAATAATTAATTCACACTAATCCCTAGTCATTTACGTATTAAATTATTCCACCCACCCCCCTCCACATCTACATCGAACTCCCCTGTTTTATTATTCAAACA